>PYXC01000363.1:1962500-2070000 GCA_015244755.2 Tenualosa ilisha
GTGGGTAAGAGAGAGAGAGAGAGAGAGAGAGAAATAAACCAAAAAGGAAAGCATCTCAGTCCTTCTCCTCCACCAGCTCAGCGACTGGCTCACTCACTCACTCACTTTCATCGTCAGAGTCGGCCAGCTCCCCTCTGTCCCCGCCGTTCTCCTCCGTCCTCTCACGCTCCTTCTCCTCATCCCTCTCTCTAAAATTCTCTCCATCCTCCCGGAGGATCTTCTTCTCGCGGGGAGGTGGCGGGGCGATGGGGAAGTCGTGGAAGCGCGGGAAGAAGTCGGAGATCTGCGGGATGGGCAGGATGGGCCCGGGGCACACGTTGATGGCAAAGTGCTCCTGCATGGAGATCTTGACCGGCGAGGGCGGTGGGGGCAGAGGGGCAGGGGGGTTGGGGTTGGCGGAGGACGGGAGAGGAGGGGAGGTGGAGGAGGGCGTAGAGGACGGAGGGATGGAGAGATGGGTGGAGGAGGCAGGGGAGGAGATGTGGGACTGGGGGAGAGGGGCCTTGGACACGCTCATCTGGACCACTGGACTCAACTGGGAATGGATGGGATGAGGGCCAGAAATGAGAGAGGATAAGTGGGAAGAGATGGGAAAAGAGATGAGTGCAGCAGGGAGAGCAGAGCCATGTGGTGGGAGAAGCGAGAGTGGAGAGGAATGAAAGGGTTGCGGGAGAGAGAGAGAGAGAGAGAGAGAGAGATGGAGCAACACGCAGCGGCAGACAGTAATGAGGAGATGGAGAGGAGATAGAGAGAAATCTGTAAATGACTCCAGTAAACGCCTGTATCTGCCCATACCACAGCAGCCTCTAGAACCCTGCCTCTGCTTATTAGAGTCATTTAAACTTAGCGTTTACAACTAATACCCACTCACACACTCACACACACACACACACACACACACACACACCAATCCCCATTAACCCTCACTCCGAGGCCACTTATTTGCCATGATGGATTCCTCCTCACAATTATATTCTCAGGCAAGCATTTGTATGGCTGCTGTATTAACCCTCTATTTTATCTCTTAATCACTCCATCTCTACTCTTCCCTCACCTTTATCTCTCTCTCTCTCTTTCTCTCTCCTCTCCCTCACCTCTCATCAAAGAAGCGTAATGTAATCAATCTTTGGTCAGCCTTGTGCCTGTGTATTCTCTCACCTGCGAGGAAGTGGATCGACCACGTACAGAAGTGACAGCTGAATTAAAGTCAGTGTCCCGCCAGGCAGCTGCTATTACTCTGAGTATTGCTGTAGCTGAGTATTACTGTGTGTCAACACTGCTGTCTAGTGTAGCATTCATTACTCCACATGTGCCGCGCTCAGCATGGAAGACTTTGCCTGGAGCGGGAATCACATTACCGTCCTCGATCTTGTTTACTACGAAAAACACCAAGCATCAATCATGTCCAGAAAGACTTCATAGCATTGCCATCAAAATCAAATGAATGATAAAAATGTTAATAAATAGTAGTAAGGTAATCGATTTTTCCAGCAAATTCCACCATCATTCATGTGTTCAGGGATAATCTACCAGAACAACATGTGCGGATGAATAGCAGCAGGGTTTGGGGGGGGTCGTCCTGCTTTTTGGATTCCTAACGTCCAACCGTTCCACAAAATCAAAACAACACACAAGGTGCATGGTATCTTTTCATATAATGTGTGTGTGTGTGTGTGCGTGCGCGCGCTTGCATGTGCGTGTGAATGTATGTGTTGGAGTGTCTGTTGCCAAAAGAACATCTACACATTTACACATGCAAACAAACACACAAACACACAGGCGATGAGGGAAAGAGAGGCAGTTCTAGAGCAAGTGTTCAGTCAGTCTGAGTGCACACACAGAGACTCAATAAGAAGACGGGGGCAAGTATAAAGAACCAGCACAGACAGTAAGAAGCACAGGCAGGCTGTGTTTGTGTGTGTCTGTGTGTGAAAACAAATATTGACGACATCTTCCTATTATCTAAAGAAAACAATATACAGGCTATTTCATATTTCTTTCACACTCTGACACGCTCACAGAAACACGAATAAGCTCACACTGAGAAAGTGACTTGTCACTCAGCTTGTGTTTTCTCAGGACCGCCAGACAAACACACACACACAGGCACACACACACAAATACACACACACACACACACACACACTTACCCAATGACAGGCTTCATCTGTTCCTCCGGTCCATCTTGTCTTCTGTAATGTCCTCTGTCTCTTACATACTGTGGAGCAACCACGGCTGCTTTCAGTCAATATACCCTTCCCTCTCTCGCTCTCCCTCTTTCTCCCTCCCTCCCTCCTGCTCTTCCCCTCTTACGCTCAGTCTTTTTCTCTCTCTCTCTCTCCCTCACTCTGTCCCTCCTTCTCACACTCTCCCTCCCTCCCTCTCTCTCTGTCTCTCTCTCTCTCCGTCTCCCTCTCCCTCCAGTCCCTCTACCCTCCTCTGTCATGACGTTTCCCTCTAAATTCATGGGGTCTGCCACGCACCCAGTCACAATGACACTCCCACTTTCTGCAGTGTGAAGATTTCACAAAGCAAAGAGATGGACAGACACAGAGCAACTGGAAGAGAGAGACAGATAGAAAGGAAGATCTACACAAGATGTGAAAGTGTAAGAGAAAGAGAGAGAGAAACAGACAAAGAGAGATAGAGAGAGTGCGTGAGAGAGTGAGAGACAGACAGAGAGAGAGAGAGTGAGAAATCGAGAGAGAGAGAATATGTGTGAAAAGGTATGAAAAGGAGTGAAATTAGACATGGAGTAAAGGAAGAATGAAGGAAAAAAGTGATGCGAAGAGCACAAAAGAGGAAGACAAAATGTGATGAACCGACTTTGACTTCAGAAGCAGCAAATTTCAATTCAGAAGAGTCTTGATGAATGTTAAAAAAAAGCATTTGTTAGACAAAAACAATCATGCAAACGATGAGGTACACGGAACACAATTAATCTGACGGTTTGTGTAAAAACACAAACACGTTCTCTTTTAAATTACTCAAAATAGTGTGAGTTTTAAAAGAATTTCTAAAGTGGAAGAAAACACACACACACACACACACACACACACACACACACACACACACCAACGCGTAGATCTCTTTTTTCCCTACAAAACAGCTGTAGAGTGCACCTATATCACCACTTTGTACAGGGAGCCATGAGAATTAATGAAGAGGTTGAGGATTGCGTAACACCTCTGTACAAGAGTCTCTTGATGATCATCTGCCTGCCAAGCTTTAAAGCGGAGAACACGAGGATCTATCTCACAATCAGGTCAGGCTTAGGTAAGAGCTCAGGAACAACAATCGCCCCATAATAGCAAATGGTTTATTTTTCTTCACCTTTGCAAAAATAACATTTGAATGTAAAAATAGCATGAGCGTGTCAGCCACAAAGCCTTCATCATCATCTGAGCTCGTGCTCTCATGAGGGAGAACAACAGCGCGGCAAACAGACAGTCACGGCGTTGGGCGACTCCGTGGGAAAGCAGGGGCTCTTGAAGCACAAGCTTTCTGGTGGTTGCGTCTGTGAGGCTGCGCTACCCTGCGGAACTGTCAGTGTGTTCTTGGCTCGGCGGAGACTGTTCCGCGAGGCTGTACCGCTCAGGTGCTGGCAAGGTCATGTGATTTCCCCTCTCAACCAGCTCGTCATCAACAAATCTGGCCCTCTAGGTAGATCATATGGTGGAGGGGTCTGAGAAGCAGACCATGATTGATCTCGGTCTTTCACCCTGGTGGTGACAAAACAGTTTAGTGTCAGTGAGATGTAGGAGTAGGTCAGCATCTGAGCCTCTCTGCTCACTGTATATGTAGTCATGCCTAGTTGTTTGCATTTTCACACAGTTGTGTGAGAGTATCTGTAGATGTGTGTGTATGTGTATGTGTATGTGCGTGCATGTGTGTGTGTGTTTGTGTGTGTGTGGCTGTGTGTTTGTGTGTGTGTGTGTTTTCTTCCACTTTAGGAATTCTTTTAAAAACTCACACTATTTTGTGTGTGATTGATATTCTTTACAGGTTTGTTTACATAGAAAGAGGTATAAAGATCTTTCTCTACAAATGCTCCTCTTTTTTCTTCCCAAGCAAACGAGAGATAGTGGACAGGTGTGAAATTTGTGTGTGTATGTATGCGTGTGTGTGTGTGTGCGTGTGTGTGTCTCTATACATGTATATCTGCGAATAGTAGTGTGTACTTGTGTGGGTGTGTGTGTTTTTCTCAGGACAGGTGAATCTGTGGACAGGTGCATTCAGCCTCCAGTTATGAAATGGGACCAGATGTTATCATGTAAAAAACCTTGATTAGACGCCAACGAGAAAGCGGCCCACCGACATGGGACAATGAAGAGAGGACATGGTGGAATTAGCCATCATTACCCATAATCACACTGTCAAGGGCTCGGCTAAACAAGGTCACTTCCCTTAATAAACAAGTCTTTGTCGTTGGCAGGGAGGAAAAACAACATGCCTCCTAAGAGACATCCCCTTCCTGCTCTGCAGGTCTATTATTTGTTCTCATCACTGTCACAGTCTCTTCCCATCACAGAGTCAAACACACTGCCTTAACCAATCCAGTTAGTGGAACACTTTTAATTATGGATATTATTTGCATAAGTACAGTATATATGTATTTTCTGTACATTGTCAATGAAGTAATTTATATAAGCAGTCCATATCATTATTTGTATAAATGTCAGTATTTGCATCTATTTGCATCAGTATCTGCATGTAGGGGGCTATATTCAGGGGAAGCATTCATGTAAACATGTAAACCAGTCTACACAGACATAACATTTTCATTTACATTTACACATTTAGCTTTCATCCAAAGCAACTTATATTTGTTAACTACTGTATTTCAGGGCCAGTCTCCCCTTGAGCAACTTAAGGTTAAGTGCCTTGCCAGGATTCAAACTCACAGTCTCCAGGCTATTAGCATGCTAACCAGGTTCCAGGTTCCTACACTGCCATGTGCCCAGTAACATGCACAATACCACAGAGCTTCACCTGCTCACCCCAGGAGAAGAATTGTGGGCAACCCCTCCAAAGGCTCCTGGTAATCAGCTTTCCTGAGTGGTCAGTGTATGCGCTTCACTCAAAAGGTGTTACCTAATGCCTTTCTGTCACGGTAGACAGGTCCATGATTATGCTTCCTACTCACCCCTCAAAGGTCTCCGTTGGCATTATACAGCACGAGGGCTCCGTCACCAAGTGTGTCAGTGCTTTTACTCGAGCGCAGTGGAAATCCCCTTAAGCCCCAGCGCTCACCCTGCCTGGCACCTCTCCCTCTGCCGGCCTGCCTTCAGACATGAGGAGGAGACGACTTAGAGCCCCTGGGAGGGAGAGGGAAGGATTGAGGAGAGAAGGGCTTGACAGAAGAGGAGCTGAACTGACATGCATTGTATAAAGCACAAGACGTCCGTCTCAATCAAAATATTTAACTTAAATATAATAAAAAAGAGATATCTGGTATTTCACACATTCATTAAAACATGGTGTGAATGTAAAAAAACACTACAAACACAACAAAATAACAACGCGAGAACTTATCTGGTCTCGGTCAGCCCCCGTGAACCCATGCAAACCTCTTAGCAAAATTGAATTCACTCTGCGGATCTGCCCATTTGCAACCCATTTCTGACTTACCGAAAAACTAATCACAGCCTCTTATCTCTCAAACTTTATGTTGCCAGACAGAGCAGTGGTTTCAACATAATCAGTGGCTAAGCTAATGGTATCACCTCCTTTAAAAAATATGAACTTTCTTTGGAATTGAGTAAATAACTGCAATAACTGCATACAAATTCTAATTAATAAATGTATGTGTTTGCTGGATCTCCGAAAATATTTGATAAGTTTAATGCACTAGTGTAACTTTGTCCATGGAATCCCGAGCAGGGATGTAAACGCACATGTGGTCAAAAGAGCAGAGGGTATGGGGTGGGCTGGGGGATCTCATTTTGGGGTGGGTGGGGTGTAATATGGTCGCTATGGTGGGTGTATTGGGGATGGGGGTGGGTGTGGGAGTTGTGGGTCATGCTGATATTGTAACCACCACCCCTAGAAAAATTTCAGATTTGCATGATTCACAAGTCATCAAGACTGGTATGAAAAAAGAGAGTTGTCAAAAAGAGAACTGTTTGCATCCCTAGGATCCCAAGGAACCAAGCCCACACCTCTCTGAATCTGAACTAGCCAGTCTAGTTCTTCATCTATTGGATCAAATTTCACCGTCATTGTGTAGCACTGTAGCATATTGTGGGGCTCCAAAGAAGCAGAGCTTTGTGAAAAACAATAGCAACGAGGCATCGTGTTAGTCAGCCCCCTGTGCCATCTAGAATGATATCCATACAATCATGCTGATGGCTGTCAATGAATCAATGACAACCAGCAGCCTCGCCTTGCATTTAGACTCCCATTAGGCTGCCATTCAGGGAAGATGAAGGGTGTAGTTCCAATCTGAATGCCATTGACTTTTAATGGCATTTAAGACTTAATTGGCTTGATTGATTTGCCGCACGAACGTTCATAATTTTATCCTGATGTCATAATTGTGTGACCATCATTAAATAGGGAATCAGAGAGGCAGCGCCGTCACCAGGGAATGAATAAATTATAACAAACCTTTCCTTTACCACCGCCAGCATTTGCATGTTTATTTTAGTGCTACACCCTGACAATGGCAAACTCATTTTCTCCTTCTTTTATCTGTGGCTAATTGGCCTCCACACTTATAATACACAGGCTTTCCGGAGAAGTTTTCAAGTCTCCAGAACAGTACACAATGTCAATTTGACAAATGCTGCAGCTTTGATGTATTCTTGTCAATCAATAATGAACAGTTGTAGATAAAACCTGCAGAACCGTGGAGCCGAACAACACATTCAGATTCACAGAACAACATTATCTCACATGTATTTACAGTCTTTACTCCTTTCAACACTCTCCCTGCCTCTCTCTCTCTCTCTTTGTTACTCTCTCTCTCTCTCTCTCATTGTTTCTCTCTCTATCTCTCTCTTTGTTACTCTCTCTCATTGTTTCTCTCTCTCTCTCTTTGTTACTCTCTCTCCCTCTCTCTCTCTCTATAAATATAAATATCTTTATCTCTTGCTCTGTTTGTCTGCAACTCCATATGTATGGCTGTCATATCAGACGTATATGTAATATCATGAATCATATGTGAATCATTCTTGTCTATGTTGGTCATCCCTCACATATGTCTCTCAAATGCTGTATGGGATGGTATCTGTCTCTGCATCTCGGCCATGACACATGCTGATAACTGGGCATTAGCAACACAGCTCTCAACAATGGATCTTTCGTCTGGCTTCCCGGTAATCGTCTGCAAACCACAGATGTGACTGTGATACAGTGTCTCACAGGGAAAGCAGAAACACACTCAATCGATTAAGAGTACTACCAAATCTTTTACACTCCACATAGTGCACGGTATCAGCCTAAAATAGCGCAAAAGTGTACGTTAATGTACAGATTCACGTCAATGTTTTCAAAAACTGAACATATGCCATATTTTCTACAGAATGTTCACGCTATTCATCAACACGAGGGGCAATTTTGGACATTTTCTTACTCAATCTGACACATTACCCACACTGTTTCATATAGAAGAACAAGTGCCTGCAGCATTGGTGATAAATTATGAAACAATGTGAGTTATATTATATATCAGAAGTAGGGGTTGGAAAATAAAGGAACACTGTATGTAAGTGATAAGTAAACAGTCTGGCGTGAGAGAGTGTGAGAGCCAGGAAGAGAGAGTGGGACAGGAAGACAGGGTGACTGAGCAAGCAGGGGAACATTCTGAAAATTGGCAAGGGTATGAAGAGATAATCTCTCCCTATTACTTCAGTACAAAGACTCTGTTATGGTCTATTAAAATGGGGGCAAGAAGATCCTTCTGCTGTCCCCCCCACCCATCCCCCCACCCCCTTTCCCCATCTTCCTCTCCCATTCTCCCTGTTACCACAGGCCACAGATAAGGAGCACCTCCATTTCCATACACAGATGGGAGGGAATGTTCTACATTTGTGCAGCAGACAGACAGAAACGGAGCGAAACAGAGAGGGAGCTGGAGGGGCAAGGAGAGCAATATGAATAAACCAGTGATTTGGGGAGATCCACATTTCTACCACATATTTTTGTCCTGGACATATCCTTGCAGCGTCCACTCTTCCTGTCAGTCTTATCTGTGAGAAATCCAACCTTGCTCTTAGGATTCAAGGAAGTTCAGAGATTTATCAGGGCCATTGGGCTGCATATTACAGTGCTAGACGCTGTTCCAAAAATGAAGTAAACCTCTGTCTACATTACATATACATTTATTTCATTCAGTGTTAAAGGAGTGTTGTTGTTGAACAGTGTTGATGCAGACCTTGTTTTTCATGTTTAAATGACTATAAAGTCAGCAGAACCATAACTGACTTTTGACATCTTTTTATCTTTCTTTTGGTGGAACTGACACAGAGGTGAGAAGCTGAATGTCATGTTATGGTTGCAGTATCTGGTATTGCCACCCTATTCAGATAAATACTGCATACAGTTGAGGTTTTCTGTTTTGGGGAAGCCATCGTCTGTGTGCAAATATTGGAGTTGTTTGGCAGGGCAGTCCCCTTGTGTGCTTGTGAGGTTCAGAGGGCATGTCTGTGGTGGTGTCTCTGCGTGCACTATGCAGCATGGGCACATGTATTGGCACATGAAATGCTGCAGAGGACACACACTCGTCTGTAAGAGGAGAGGCTCGGAGCAGAGAGAGAGAGAGAGAGAGAGAGAGAGAGCTGTCTGTGATCACCATCCTCTTCCTTCTCTCCCGAGAGGTTTGGGTTCCATCTATTTAACTCACGCTCTTAGCCTTGCCTCTCCTCCTCCTCTCCCTTTTCTTCCTCTCCTTCTCTTTCTCTAATCCGGTCCCTTTGCCTCTCTCTCATTCTGTTTATGCCAGACTCACTTTTGATCATTCTCTCTCTCTCTCTCTCTCTCTCTCTCTCTCTCTCTCTGCCTCTATCCCCACATTCTTTCTTTGTCCTCTTCCTGTTTGTCCTCCTCCAGGATCCCTTTTTTTACCCTGTTACATCTTTTTCATTCTTTCATTCAAAATAAAGGATCCATTTACCCAGCCATGCATTTTCTTTGCCTCTGACAACTTGTGAACATAAAATGTCACAATCGCACTCAGAGTTAATAAATTCTACTGCATGTCTGCTCATCCGATCACCATTATTTTTGTGTCAAAGCTACTTCGTGGTGAAGCAAAATAAACACTTGCTGAATTCAGTTGCAACTAAAGAAACACTTACTGACAGAGTGGCAGGAATATTGCCACAGGTGACCAAAGAAACTGATTTAAAAACATCAGTTGTTTTTTAGATGTCAACATTCAGTGTTTCTGCTTTTGTCTTCCCCTGGGCCTCTTCAAACAAAGACCAGAAGACAAGCATTTGTCTATTTTTGCTGACATGTCGGTGCAATCTGTCAAACGCTCAAGACAGCATTGAACTGACATTGGGAAATGAAGTCGAAATTGGGCAGAAAAAAGGTCTGCGGCCAGACAGTGAGCAAAAATATTCCAGACGCCACTTGGGGCCTGAGGCAATGTGAAAGAACATCTTTTTGAGACTGAAGCTCATAATTTGTTACATCTGTCATCTATAAAAATCTGTCATTTCAGATTACAGACTGTGAGATGTGTGGGACTTGTATGTCAAATGACTCCACTGTACACAGTCATGGAGGTGCTGTTCTGATTTCAGAAATAACCCAAGCCAGCCCCAGTCCTTTTAGCCCTTTAACAATTGCTTTTCGTTTTTACAGTGAACCCTCTCATACCAGCGTACTTTATTGTTTCACGGTGATTTAAATCTTTGATGTGCGAGTGAAATGAATGAGGCTCCTGGGGACTGACTCACTCAGACTGCCTCTGGAGCAGGAGAACCTGTTCTATTAGCAGCCTGGCTGAGGCAAACGGGACCTGGGGCTGAAGTGGCTTCTGGTCTCTAGGGATGATTTGGAGGCAGGAATTTGGTGACAGAAAGAGAGAGAAAGAGAGAGAGAGGGAGGGAGGGAGAGAGAGAGAGAGAGAGAGAGAGAGAGAGAGAGAGAGAGGGAGCAGTCCCCAGCTCATCTCTGCTAAAATCCCAGCCTCTCCCTCCGCAGCCGACCCAGTTTCTCTCACTTCAGTGGCATTCCCCACAGCAAATACTTTATACGTTCTTTTTCTCCCTCGCTTTTTCTCTCCTTCTCATTCATTCTCCCTCTCTTCTTTGTGTGCACCCTGATCGGTCTGTCCCTATGTCATGCTCTCACACTCTCTGGCCCCCTCTTGTGCTCATCTGTATATCTCCGGCTTGCACTTGCTCCCTGCTTTTGATAAATGCCGGGCTTTTACACTTCTTTATTTATTTATTTGGCAAGGTGGCGAAGGGCTGATAGTGACAGGTCACTGATGAATAGTCATGGCCTCTCCTGCTCACTCTTTTTCTCCCTCATTTCCTCTCCCACCATCCCTCTGCCTTTCTCCATCTCCATACTATTTCTCTGTCGTTCTTCACACGTTTTTTCCCTCCCGCCCCCCGTCTCAGAGGTATTGTATCTGTACCTAGGTTAGCCCCCTCAGCATATTCCCATAAATAAACTGGGAGGTGAGGAGGGGGGAGAAAGGGAGAAGAGGAGAAGGGGAGGAAGGGAGGGGGCAGCTGGCCCTCAGGCAGCCTCACTGAGCATGGATGGGACAGCAGAGAGGAGCCAAGTGCTCCAGAACACCGCTGAAGGTGACACCGAACACAGGGCGGGCAAGCGAGTGCATGCGCGCCTGTGTGTGTGTATGTGTGTGCATGTGCATGTGCGCGTGTGTGGGAAGGAGGGGTGTGAGGGAACATAGGGAGAACATGGAAAAAATGGATAGAATAACAGAGAAATTGGAGTGGGGAGATGGGTAGAATAACAGTGAGAAATACATAGGAACGAGTAAAGAAAAATCAGCAGACAGGGTGAGAAGAGAAGGCAAGATAAAGGTAGTGTGTGTGTGTGTGTGTGTGAGAGAGAGAGAAAGAGAGAGAGAGAGACTGAGAAAGAGAGAGACAGCCATATCTGCCATGTATGCTGGCTGAGTGTGTATCCATCCAAAACTGGAAAGCACTCATGTTTGTCTCTCTGACCTTTCAGAGAGATAAACACACACAGACACACAGATACACACACATACACACCACACACACACACATGGAGAGAGAGAGAGAGAGAGAGAGAGAGAGAGAGATGGAAACAGAAACAGAATGGGAGAAAGAGAGGAGGAGCACTGTCAACAAGAAGTAGGCTTCATAATGAGAGAAATATAGACAAAAACCCCTAGAATTTCATGGCATGAAACAACCCACTAACTCTGAAATACCAATTAGCTTCTGACTCAAAATAGTCCGATCCATTGTAGACTGTCTTGCATAACATGCTAGTGAGGTATTGAGGCGTCTCATTAGCCATGCATCTCAACAAAGCAGTAAATATAGCTGTGATTTTATTGGATTTTTAATTTGTATCTGAGATTACTAAAGAAAGAAAGAATACAAGAGAGATGGAGACACAGAGAGAGAGAGAGAGAGAGAGAGAGAGAGCAAATGGGGACAAGGAATACACATCCACCAATAGAGGGGATTTGGATCTGCAGTCTGCCCGAGAGAGACACAAGCCAGCATCTGATTTGGTGTGAGGACAAGAACGAGTGAGAGCAGAGGAGAGGGATGGAGAGATGGAATGAGCGGTGGATTAAGAGCGAGCTGATGTTCCAGTGATGCCTCTGCCATTGCCTGTTGCCTTCTGTTGAGCACATAGGCGTGTGAAATGAGGCGGGAAGCCTGCCATTAGCTCCCAATATTGTGTCATTAGTCACCTTTGACCATACGCCTCATTAGGCAGCCAAACCCCGATCTATACTCTTTTGCGTCTCCAAGACACTAATATACACTCAAATTAACCAATCACTGTTCAATCCCTCTACTCCAATCCCTCTATTACTTACACACACACACACAAACACACACACACATACACACACACACACTCACACACACACACACACACACACACACGCTCATTGTCACTCTTTCCAACCTCTCAGAATCATACCTGCCACTCAAGGTCTGCTACTTTGCCTTTTCAAGATGGTCTGTAGCACATTACTCTTCAGCAGTGGTCATCCATCATGTGCTCTCGTTCCACTGTGATGAACCTCTAGGGTGGGAGGGGGCACCTGTCGATTAAGCATCATGCAGCTGCTTGTGTGTGTGTGTGTGTGTGTGTGTGTGTGTGTGTGTATTAGGAGGGGGTTGTGGCTTTGACAGTCATAGCTGTGATTCTGGCCCATGACAACCACTGGGCCAATTCCTCTGTGTCTGCTTGTGTTTCTCTGGCCCACAAAGTGCCCAGCAGCAAAAAGAAAAGGCAAACAAGTACAGTTAGCTGACTCCACCCGCGAATGCTCTCATTTTAAACACCTCATACCCGCTGGGAGATGACTAGAGAGCTCAGCTCCATTATTATGGACATTAGTGCTATTGCCCGCATTTTTTTTACCCTTTTCTCAATGTCTTGGTGGTAAAGAAAAGTTCAGAGTTGCTCTGCGATACACACTAAAATGCTAAATAAGGGTTTTAGGTGAGAGCGAGTAAGCATAATTGGGTGAAACAAAGTGGAACCCCCCCCCCACCCACTGCCTACGGAGCTTCGTGGAACAGAGGAATGAGAGAAAGGACAGATGAAAGAGAGGGAGAGAGGGAGAGAGGGATGGGGTCACTAGATTCATTCCTCCTCCATTGCCTCTGGGGTAAGATGGGGTAAAAGGAAGATAAGAGGAGAGGGCATTTCATGTCATCACCAGTTAATAAAGAAATCTCATAAAGCCAATCGTGAAACAAGATAAACTTAAAAAAGGAACAATATATAACAGACCTTAAACTGAAACATAACTTAACTACAAAATACACAAATACCAGTGGTTGGTTGGAGGGGGCAGTCAGTCAATAGCATTGGCCTCCTTTTGAATGATGCCATGGAGAATATACTGTAGGTGACAGGCACAAAGATGAGCGCCTGGCCGTGGTCCTGATGTTGCTACTAGTGTGTGCTATTAGCCCCAGGCTGTCTCTCTCATTCGCCCCCTCCATCAGAGAGCCAGGAAATATGGCCCTCGGACACCTCACTGCTGATGACCAGCTAAAACATGAGGCCCCATTCAGTCATCACACGATAAATCTCAACAGCTTGCCTCGTGCAGCCAGATAAATCTGTCCACCCACTCATTCAACATGTCGCTCTCATCTCCTTCTTTTCCTCTGATATTCTATCTCTTTTCCTCTCTCTTTTCTTCCCCTTGCTGTGTCTTAATATTACTCCAAATCGACTATCTCAGTTCCCCTCTCTCTGGTTCAGTGAAAGCCTCTTTCACCTCGAGACAGTCACACCGCCAGTCACACGAGTCATCAGGGGCTAATCCAGACATGTTTAGGCAGATAATCACCCCCCCCCCCCCCCCCCACACACACACACACACACACCCTCCTTCCCCACCACCACCTCTCCCAGCCCTCCACCTCTCATCTCACACGGCTCAGGGACTTAGGGACACGGACGGAGAGTAATAAGCACAGGGCCTCTCATTCATACCCTTGAACAAACACACGCACGCACAGGTGAGGACGACCCCGACAGACTCGCTTCACTCTCCCTCTCGTCCCGTCGCTCTGTCTCTCTGACCGGCATACCTTCACACACAGGTAAGGAACTGGGGAGTGCTTGTGGCCGACAGCATGATTTACTCGTGTCCAATTTGCATCGATAAATTCATCACTCTGGACACGATCAAGGGAACCAGGGGGACCTTCATCTAGAGTAAAGCCTAAGAGGTATCAATCATGCTTCTGGTAGGAGAACTCGGGTGTGTGGGAGAGTGAGAGAGGGACACAGGATGGGCCCATCCATAATTACTGACAAGCCAAGATGCTAAACAAGATTAGCACAGGACAATGAGTGCCGCTGGTGACAAGGAATGAAAGCATGACATGGTTGTCCGATTGATTCTGTGTGGACTTGGATTGGCCAAGCTAGATGCACTGATAGCGGGGTTGTGTGGTTATGTTGGTGTGTATGTTGTTTATGCATTTTGTGGACGAATCAAAAGAGTACACAAATGTAAGTTCACATATGTGTGCAGTTTGTCTGTGTGTGTGTGTATGTGTGTGTGTGTGTGTGCACGTGTGTATATGTGCATATATATATATGTGTGTGTGCATATGTACGTGTAAGTGTGTGTATGTATATAGTTGTGTGTGTGTGTGTGTGTGTGTGTTGTATGTGTGTGTGTGTGTGCACGTGTGTATATATGCATATATATATGTGTGTGTGCATATGTGTGTGTAAGTGTGTGTATGTATATAGTTGTGTGTGTGTGTGTGTTGTATGTGTGTGCGCGGTGGTGTGAAGCATGGCGATGCAGCGCTAACAGAGGGCAAGATCACACTATTGGCTAGTGACACAAAATCGGTGGCGGAGAGATCGATGGTGGCAGTGTGTCTGAGATGGCTAACGGTGTGTTGTCTTAAGGGTCGCTGTGGATCAGGCTCAGGGCGGCCATGATTGATCTGCCTCAGAATACAGCAGAACAACATCCCTGAAAGGCAGAGGCGGAAATAGACAAAGAGTCAGGAGGAATGCCAGCCTACAGTATTTGTGAGCTTTCAAAAATGAAAAAGCAAGAGTTAATCTAGACTGAGTCGACCAGCCGTACAAAAAGTCAGGAGGAATCCCCAACAACCTAAAATAAAAAAAAAACACATCTTCAACTACCAGTGTTGAAGAAGGCAAGCTGAGGTATATTTCCAGAGTGATGAGAATTGAAAAGGTGAATAACCGTGGGATAAAGTGGACAGTGATATGGAAAGATGGAAGAGAGAGGAGGATAGAGTCAAAGAGAGGCAGCCTATAGGAGAACAGATTTCAGACATGGTCTCTCCATTGGCTCCAGCTGAATTGACCCGTGCAACAGTGTATCTTGACTCGTAAGACTCACTTTCCAGAAAAAGTCAGAACTGTTCTCTTTTCCCCTGTGTCTTCTACACCAGCATGTGCAGATTCTTCAAGTAAATGACCACAGGGCTACACTGAAAATAGCTTTTATTTATTTCCAAGATGCAGGAGCAAAATGTGCATGCAGTCATGTAGTTGGTTTCAAAATTTATGTTGTCTATTTCAGGAGCAGGGGATTGATGATGTTTATTTCAGAAGCTGGTGATGCACACTTTAAACATTTTTCAGTTTCGAGAAGTCAGACACAGAATGAGAAGTTGAGCCATTGATACTAATTATTTATTTCACATGCTATAAGGACAAGTTGATGCAGTACAAAATTCAGTCTTCAGCCTTTAGAAGCCTTTACAGGGCTGAATGCTACCGCTAAATACGTTTACTCAACATAGCAGAAGTAGGTCAAGCCTCATCTCCAACATAATTTGTCTATTTCACCCAAGTTAGGGTAGTAACAGAGTAGTAACAGTAGTACTATTAGCTATTAGCTGGTTATTACTGGTTAATAGTTACAGTAGTGTTAGGAGTCAGGTCTACAAGGGAAGAAAAAGTTATTATATACAAAAACAAAACTCAGTCTGATCAGGTCTCCACCACCAGCATACAAAGACTAGATAACAGTCTATAGTGTTAAACAAAAAAACTTGTTTGTGACAGCAAGTCTGTCTCTGAGGGTGCTGTTTCTTGCTGCAAAAGGGCGGTTCTCATCTCTCATCTTCATATTTTATATTTTTACGTCTTTGCAAGGTGTCTGGGGCCTCACGGAGAAGAAGCCATCTGATCACGGTCCCCTAATGTGTCTATCGCCACTCTGTTTGTTCCGGAACGATCCCTCTGCTTCTCTGCTGCAAGTCTGCAATTAGCTCATATTAGGAGCTCAAATTGCTCGTATCGCAGAGTGATTGACAGGGATTGGGTGCCTTGGAAGCTGGGGTGGAAGTGGTGGTGGGGGGGATGAGGTGGTGGGCTGGTGTGGGGGTGTCTGTAAAAATCTGAAGCTTAATGAGTCATGTAGATAAACAGACCTGTTGGTTTGTTTGTTTCTTCATTAGCTTATTTGTTTTTTTCCTGACAGTTTGCTCAATGCGACATGTCCAAACTGCCTCGCAAGAGACAAGTAGTCAGTCTAAGGTGGAGGACAATGAGATTTTTCCGCTGGAATCAGTCGTCCTTGTTTACGGCAGTCAGAATGAAATACGCCATGCCAGCTTTACTTAAAGGCACAGAGTGATGGTTGTTCCTGTGGGTCTGATGATCTGAGCTTAAAGGAACAGTAACCATTGGGAGTTCTTCCCATTAGGCCTGTTTAGATGTACTGAGACTGGTCAAAACTGTATGTGATGTCTTTACAATATAGCTAAATAGTCTATATAACACACACTGACAAACATTGAGAGTTGTTCGAAACACGTGTTGAAACATGTGACTCACTCAATGAAGATCTCTTGTCACTTGCATTCATACTCACTCACATGCACACATACAACAAAGATTCATACATGTATGTACACACTTAAACGCACTTCCCTCTCTCTCTCTCGCTCTCTTTCTCACACACACACACATACACACACACAGCAGAAAGAGAGGTTGTGTTTAGGTGTGTGTGCATGTATGAATCTTTGTTGTGTGTGTGCTTGTGAGTGAGTGTGTGTGTGAGAGAGAGAAAGAAAGAAAGAAACAAAGACATTTATAGCCATACTCAATCAGGCCCAGGTCCAACTCCTCGCCCCACCAGTGTCGCAGGGGAAGTGCCCGGACAGTGTCGCAGGGGAAGTGCCATAATTGTGAGAATAATAGAAGTAATTAATCTAATCAGACGTCTCATTAATGCAGTTTATTTAAAGCGAAACTTCCTAGAGCTTATTGTACTCCGCAGCGAAACTCAGCGGCTGCAGTTTAATAACAAGAGAAGACATGCAGAACTCTACAGAGCCACTGGAAAATGAGTCAAACGCCCAGTCCTCCCGGGACTTCCCAAACTGGGGGCTGGAAAAGCGTTTTCATGATACAATAGGTACACACAGCGCGTGGGCTTGTTTGCGATCGACCGTCGTCAATTTCTTGGTTGGCGGTTGGCGTGATGGGCAAAGGGCGCGAGTGGCGTGCTGTGGCGCGCGGGCAAATGAAACTGCTGATTGTAATTTATCGTCCACCTCGTCTGCTTGTCTCTTCTCATTCGTGTCTCCCAGTGGCTTGGCGGCGCAAGCGCACCGGTTCGGTATACAACATTATGTCAGAGTGCCTCGGTACACTGGTGGTTGAAATGCTCTGATTCATCTGGTTAACGGGGACGTCAGCTTACCTCTGTGCTGTCAGTCTGTTCGCTTTCTCTGTACACGAATCACACACTCTGTTCCTTTCTCTCTCTCTCTCTCTCTCTCTCATTTCTCTTGAAGAATTCTCCCCTCTTCCCTCGATCCTTCTATGTCTCATCCCATCTCATCTCATCTCATCTTCTCATGCTCTTCAACTCACCAATGGATTTCAGAGAGAAAAGAAACTCTCGTTTGCTCACATTCTCTTACAAGCCAGTACTATTTACACACATCACTGTATACACATCAACATACTAAAACCTTAGACAGGATATCACACCCACCTATACAGTCACCCTGGGCCATTCCAGCCTGTGTCACCTTGTCATCTCCCCCACAGCATGTCTCAGAAAGTAGAGAAGAAAGTGCCAGTGAAGGGAGGAGTGGACAGTCGACCTTCTTCTGCTGCAGGGAGGTAGGCCTACATACTTTTGAGCATCCTACAAAAATTGTCAATAGATCTATGGATCTATGTGAAGACCCCCCCCATGGTCTTGACTAGTTTATTTAACCTGACAAAATGGCGAGTTGAATGACAGTGACCTAGCAAAAATTATGAATATAGATGTGGTGGAAATTACAGTGAGGTTGAGGTGATGTCAATGAGAATCAATACGCATTTAAAGGGGACATAGAATGGATAAATGGAGTATTGTACCTTGTTCTCCAGTGTTAAAATAGAATATATTCACCTTTAATTTATCAAAAATAAGTTTGAATGCAATTTTACAAGCCCAATTAAAACCTTATATTAAGGCTGGGCATTGGAATGTTCTTTGGCAACTACAACTGAACTACAATTGTTTTGTGCTATTTGATATCATATGTAGGCTTTTTTCTAATTCACCCATATTTTAGTGGCTATTTCTAAGTTCAATGTTTTTATATGAAGGAGGGCTCAACCATGTCTTATGTTTATTACGGTCTTTGGCCCTGAACAACCTCTCCTGATTCATCAAAGCCCAGGCAAAAATAGTTTTCCATTTTATGTCTTCTAAATGTAAGATGAAGATTAGGATTAGGCAACAATTAGAGTGATGTTGATCATAGCAATGATGTTACTGAAAATAATGATGAATGTAAGACTGTGAGAATAATTACTGTCTGTGGATCAGACTAAGTAGAATCCAGTAAGTCATCTGATAATGAATGTATGACATTGATTGCATTGGCCTGTAGAAGACACAGCATTTGAGTAGCCAAAGAGAATGTAGACCCATTATGTATAGATGGGCATCCAGTGATCCTTCAAGTATTGTTCACATCCTCAGTTTACTGAAATAGTCTTGATTTTCATCCTCAGGCAGGTTTTTGTTTTTTGTTTTTGTTTTTTTGTTGCAAAATTTGTTCAGGCCCCTGTGAAAACAATAGAAAAAAATCATTGAAGAAGTTAGCTACCCAAGTGCCAGCAATTCAGCCACATTAAGTTCTTATGTACTCTACCCTAATTATGGATAATGCTAATATTGATAAGATGATTGATGGAGATGGTACAGGTGATTCTCACTCTCTCTCTCTCTCTCTCTCTCTCTCTCCCTCTATATCCGTGTTTTCCTTTTTGCAGTACTTCCTCACGTGCTCAGACTCCAGGGGAGAGCCCCGCTTTGAAGTCCGCTCTCCGAAGCTCCCAGAAAGGCTCATCGCACAAAGACAAAGACTCATCCAACAATCGCAGGAAGAGTCGACAGCTCAGTGACAACTCCATCGCTGCCATCTATGCACCCTACCTCAACGCACTGTTTGGACAGGTTAGTATCCCCGCCATGATATCTCACCTCACTCTACTCTGTAATAACCAACAGCTAAGTTTAGTCTTATTGAGTTAGTGTTGCAGTGCAGTGGAACACTCACCACACCACTAGGGGCACCATTACTGGATGTGGATTGCTTGAATCTAATTTAATTGAATTAAATCTAAACTAGGATGTTTTCAATCCAAAAAGGCCTTACAGCCAATCCCTCACCAAAATGAACATGCCCAGTGGTTACAACAGTGGTTGCAGCTACAGCACGGTCAGCATTGCTTACTTGATGTTACTTTACCACAGTTAGTCAGGTAGTCCTGCCAAGCTCTGTTGCCTTTAGCAGTCTTTGCTACTTTTAAATCGGACCAGACTGCTCAGCATCGCTTAATGAAGTAGGTGTTCGGTGGTGTCACTCTGTGTCCTGACAAGATCTGTTCTCCTGCTGTCTTAGCAGTCACAGCCATAACGTCTCATCCAGTATGTTCCCTGCGGGTGACAGAGCAGGGAGGTGCAGGTTAGGGAAGCGTGCCCAGGGACCTCAACTGCAGATGAGTTTCACAGGACAGCTGCACAGCTTTCACAGATCACCAAACATCAAACTTTATTATTTATAATCTCAACCCAAAGCATCTGCCAGTGTTATGTGATATGTGTACGCACAGAATCATTCATCTGGAAGGCAGATTTCTGTACTTTAGATAAAGATTTTACATGGAGATACATACATATAGATTTTAACCAAAGCACCAGTTAAAAGTATATCTTCTGGATGTTTGCCTTTATTGAGATTTGAGTGAAGAGGAATCAAGGGGAAAAGAGAGATGCGGTTAGATCTGGATCTGGTAAATGGCTGTGGGTCAGATTTGAATTGGTGTCCCCATGGGCATTTGGGCCCAACTGTGCCAGATGCTGATGGCAGCATAGCTCCAAGTGCATTTTGATAATATTAGGAAAGGGTAAATATGTTTGAGAAATAAAGCAGTCTGTGGGGATACAGGTATACATTTGATTCCAGTCCCAACACTTAATACAAACGCACGCTGACAGAGTGTGTGAAGCTATTAATGTTTGAGAACAGTGGAACTAGCATAAGTACACGAGAGATCATGTTGAGATGTTCCCCAGCGAAGCCCCTGCATGGCCTCTGAGCCTGGGATTTGAAAAGGTAACATGCACTTTATCCAGCCTGGCATGAGTGCCCTTTGGGCCAGACAGAGAGGAAACAAATAAAGCTCACCTTCTCCCAGGGCCATTCTGTTGACCTTGGATTCTCTGCTGACATTACAACCAGAGGAAGAGAGAGAGAGAGAGAAAGGATGAGTTAAGTGTTTGGGAAAGAAAGAAAGATATCTGAAAGAGAGAGTAGGAGAAGGGGGGCGAAGGGAGAAGAAAAAAAAAAGGGGGGTAGCTGCAATAAATAGGCTGCGTTGTTCCCTGTTTGCCATATTTAATCTGAATTAGGATTATAGGAGCATTAACGGTGTTGAGATTATAGATCCCTGTCATACTCAATTAGCTCTCCTAACCACCCGCAGCTCAGGTTGTAAGAAGCATGTGGTAATAGGCTCACACAAATGTGTGTGTGTGTAAAAAAAAACGTAGCATCCAAGAAATTAATATCAGCAAAAGAGAATAGCAATGTGATACAAATGTATACCATGTGTAAAAGCTTAGTCTAAAGGGGTAAGACAACCATCCAAGCAAAATATGGTTAGGAATGTGGGTAACAGAATGTGCTGGTGAAAACCAGATAGATATCTGGCTCCACCAGGAGTTTAGAAGAAGTGGACATTGAACCTAGACAAGTTAGAACAACAGAAGGACAACAGGTCAAAGGAAGGGCAGGGGGGTCTGCCATTTGTATTACAACATGTGATGTGTACTCTGGGGGGTATAAAAGGGAATCCTAGTCTCCAGGAAGATGGGCTAGTTACTCGACACACCTTGTGTAGGTTTTGTGTGGGCACCTTGGCTCCAGCGTCGTGATTAAAGACTGCAGTGATCCACCAAGTTGCCTGTCTCGAGTTTTTGACCACATGTGAGTGTGTGTGTGCGTGTGTGTGTATGTGTATGTGTGTTTGCGTGTGTGTGTGTGTGTGTGTGTGTGTGTGTGTGTGTGTGTGTGTGTGTGTGTGTGTGTGTGTATGTGTGTGTGTGTGTGTGTGTGTGTGTGTGTGCATGCGTGTTTTCACTGTTATCATTTTCCTCAATGCTTGCCGGTGCTTACAGTGCATGTCTCCATTTAGGGGATTGTTGTTCTTGTAAAAGTGTGTGTGTGTGTGTGCACTCATGTGAGTGTGTGTGTGTGAGTGTATGTGTGTGGGGAGTGAGAGTGTGTGTATCTGTTTACTTGCATGCATGACAGGAGATGCTAATAATAAAGACTAATAATCACCATGTACCTCTGTCAGTCATAAAATACTGAGTTAATTTGGCCTTATGGAAATTAATTAGATCTTAATGGGTACACGTTGAGTCCAGATTCATCTTCACATGCTCGACTGGCATTTTTGCATGCATAAATCACAGCGTGATCACACTGCATGTGACACTCATAAACAACTTTCTCCGGCTTCAGACTGACGGCAAGTCGCCCATCATAACTGCTGGGGCAGGCAAATGTGTCACAGCATTCTGTCCCTGCCCAGGGAACTGTTCATTTAAGAATCTCTGTTGTTAAACCACTTTAAAAGGCTAAGACAGAGAATGAGTTTTGCATATTACCTCTAATAAAAGAGGACATTGAAAGTTGAATCTATTCAAGATGTTTCAGAGGATATCATATATTATAGTCTATATAGTACCACTAGTGACTGTTGATTGAGATAAACAAATTTCTCTTTGTATGATCATAGCATCTGAATCTCTGCAACAGGCACTGCATTTAAAGTGGATGAGAGCTGCAAGCCTTTGTTCCAGTTATTCTACCAGCTTGGACTGACTGAGCTGTACACTTTAACTTTTAGAGTTAACTGTGCCGTCCAAACACTGAAAACACTGTATGCCAGTCTGCACTGGTACCAAGTGGTTGTTATGCCATGTGACTTGACTCCCAAGCATGTCAACAAATTACAGCAGCCTCTGCGTCACCACCCTAGACATCATGGCATGACTGGAAAATCTGCATTTGGATAGAGTGTCTGAATCCCTGATTTAGGAAGGCAATTTTTCATGAAGACTGTGTTTACCAAAATATTTCAACAGTGTTTACCAAAATACCCTGAGATATACTTGCTTTGTCTGAAAGAATCAGACTACACTGCTGTGATCTATTGATGTTTTTATATTTCAGTTTTGCAAACTTCTCCAATGTCTCTGCATCTTTTTGTACCATCATTCCTTCATCTTTGCTGTCGGTGTGGAACATCTGACCCATCAGGGGGTCATCATCTAGGGGAATAAAACGTTTGGTCAGTAGGAGGACCCATAAGCTTCTCAAGAAAACCCCTGGTTATGTTATGTTTGTTTGCATGTGCAGGGGATTGCATGAGTGGACCAACTTCATTGTTCTCTTACAAGAACCTGAGTCGGAACTGGTCTGACGACCAGACTGAAGAGTTATCTTCATCTTTAGCCCCAAGAGCCATTTACAGCAAAGTGTAATGGTGTCATGTTATCTCTCAGATCGACATCAAGATTCAACTGCAGCTCATTTTTGATACATGCCAGTTAAAATAGGGAACAAAAAAAATCACTTTTATATATTGTAATGATATCAATCAGTAGGTTGCAGTCAACAAAGCACGGAGCTTTGAAACCATCTTAAGTCATGTCTTGTCACAGAGCCAGTGAAGAAGAGATGGGAAAAGTGCGTAAGCTTGTGGTTGCGTGTCTGTGTTTGATTGAGCGAGACACATAACTCACCAGTACTGAATGTCCTTTCAGTGGTTGTGAAACCTTTTGTCTGTGTGTTTATGCATTTACATGAGCACTCACGCATGTGTATGTGCATGTGTGTGTGTACGTGTGTGTGTGTGTGTGTGTGTGTGTGTGTCATTGTGTGTCTTTTCCATCAGCTACAAGTGCATTAGCACTTGATTGCCAGTATTGTTGTCAAAGTGTAAATATATACACGCAAATCCATAAATCCATATGCATCCATATGTATGTTTATTTGTCTGTATGTGTATTTGTCTGTGTGTGTGCGTGTGTGTGTGTGTGTTTGTGTGTGTGTGTGTCTGTCTGTCAGTGTGTGTACGTGTTGTTTCATATATAGCGTATAAATGCATGTGGACGTGCAGATTTGGAGAGGGAGAGCCATGGTGTTCTGTAATCCTATTAGTGAATGAGCTCCTCTGTGTCTCTCTCCTCTCCATCAGTCAGTCAGAGTGTGTCTGTGTGTGTGTGTGTGTGTGTGTGTGTGTGTGTGTGTGTGTGTACAGGGCTGATGGGTGCCGCCTGTCATTATGCACCGCAGAGAAAAGAAAGCTTAGCACCACACACTTTCTCTAGGGACCGACTGCGCACTGGAGCTCTCTCCTCAATTCCCCAGTTTTGCACCCCACTTTCACACTGACTGTTTTACTTCCATTGAGTATGGGCTGCCTCTCTGCTAGAGTCCCTCTGACACACACATACACATACACATACACACACACACACACACACACTATACTCTTCTTTTTTCATGTTTTTGTCTTTACCGCTGTTCTTTCTCCACCCCTTTCTCCTCCCCCATCTCCGTGGAGACAGTCGCTGCACATGTTCTTCATGGCTTGACCTTGTGCTTGCAGTCTTGTCAGCATAATTGCTTAATAACACTGTCAAAAAGAGATAATGTTTTAACAGGTCCTTAAAAATCCCCAGGAGAGTAGAGATGCCTTCTCTTATTAGCGCTGCTAGCCTAGGGCTAGCCACGTTCTTTAGATCCTAATGGCAAAGGGTCACTTGATGGACTTTTGAACAGCATGTCTGTCCCTGACTCATGTACCTCTTTCTCTCCCTTCTTTCTGCCCCCCACCCCCTTCTCTCTCTCTCTCCCTCTCTCTCTTGGCATCCGTTCACCTTTCTTAAATTTTCCTCATCCTCACCATTGCAGGAGAGAGAGTTATTACCAGAGGAGCTAGATGGTAAGTGCTGCATTGCATTACTACATTGTAAATTCCCTTGTCCTGTCACTTCTCTTGTTGCGTGCTTCCCAAAAGCACTGTGTGGTTATACAGCATATTTTTATCCGCATCCTTTAGCATGATGATTCACACACGCCACCACACCCAGCCCAGCACAATATGTTGAGTCAGAGAACAGGGAGGTGTCAGTTGTATCCGCATTACCATGGACAAAAACTGTGGAGAAAAGACTTAAAGAGGCTTTTTGAGAGAGATTTTTTTGTTTTCACATTTTGAATAAAATATTTGTGTTGTTCTTGGGTCAGAGTGCCAAAAGGGTGGGGTAGGCTCACCCCAAGGGTTAGGACTTGAGAACCGGGAATCGAGTAGAACTGAGAATCGAATGCTTCAAATCACAGGAATCAAACCTGTTTGGCATGATCAATTCCTCTTATCAATGCCGGCATGTTTTTCAGACCATGGTCAATGGGTCTTTCTGACACATCTTAATTATTTTCGGTCATGAGACATCCAGATAAAACTTGAGTGGTCTCAAGCTAACAGATTTGCAAATCTGAATCATGCACTACAATCACGTTTTCAGCTCTAGAATGTGAAAAACAAACAACAGGCTGGTGTGATTTTGATATTTTCCACCATCCGGCACCCAAATAAAAACACAAGCACTGAACAGTGAAGTTTTCGCAAATTATTTGGCCCCTGTAATAACTGAAGAACTATCAGACCCAGCGCATTAATAGACGGTATGGTAATACAGTATTGGGAAATTAGTCCTCCAGTGTGGAAAAAAATAATTGTGCTTTATATGTGGTTTGTAGTTAAAGGTTTTAAGATGAAGGATCGAATGATTGGATTCATGCTGATACTGGTGAGGCTGCTCTACTTGTCATGCATATGGTGACTTTGTTTCACTGCTGGAATGACCTTGTATTAGCTGTCAGTCCAGGTGAATACTACACTGTCGGTTCATCCATAGGTAATACCCATATAGACCCCTCTGATATAAAAGCCTGTCATGGCTGTCAGAAACGGAACAGAAGATGTATGCGTTTGCAAGATTCATAAATGCAAATTATTGTAGGATAAAAGCAAAGATGTATTTTTTTCTCTCACCAACATGTTGGGTATTTTCTTTTTTTTTCTGCTGGGATGCAGTGCCAGATATTGATGATTGATTTATCTACTGTCTACATGCTCTATGCAAAATTGTGGATAAAAATTTGACACTTGTATTACAGAGTCAGAGCTTCTACATATTCTGCATTCATGTCAGTGCAAAAGATCCTCTTGGCCTTTATTTTTCTGCCTATTTTTTACATTGTATAACAAAATGGAAGAAAGCTAGAGACTAAGGCCCTGTTTACACGTATGTAGATGTTTTTATAAACTGATATTTTTTTCTATCTGTTTGGGCCTCTTGTTTACACATAAACACAGTTTTAGCCACCTCAAACGGTTTAAACTGCCTCTAAAGTGGAGATTTTCAAACTCTTTTATTACTATTTACTTTTACTATTTCCTGGTTTCCACTGGATATGTATAAACACAATTAAAAAATAAACTGATAAAAAATATCCATTTATAAAAATCTCTACATACATGTAAACAGGGCCTAAGTTTGATCATTTAGGCTTTTGGAAGCCACCATTGTTTGTCGTTATGACCACATAAGTGAGTGGTTTTCCTACGGTCCTGTAGAAGTTGAGCACTTGGCTTGGAGGAATTCATCTTCTTATCAATGGCACTCGGTGACCTTGAACAACAGGGCTATGAATTGATTTATTCCTGACGATCAACCCTTTTTAACCACAACAAACAAAATGGCCCTTTCTCTAACCTGCTCATATGCATGACAATATTATTGGTACCCTTGAATCCCTGTCACAATATCTACCTCACCCAAGGTGTCTGAAGTGTGTGTGCTTAGTCCATGCTGTGTTGAATTGCTGCCCCACAGAGCTGCAGCAGGCCTTTAAGGAGTTTGACTATGACAGTGACGGCTTCGTGCACTACAAGGATGTGGCCAACTGCATGAGGACCATGGGATACATGCCCACAGAGATGGAGCTCATTGAGATCAACCAGCAGATCAAGATGAAATGTAAGAGATGGTGTATGTGCCTGCCAGCGGATGTATGTATGTATGTATGTATGAATGTATGTATGTATGTGTGTGTGTGTGTGTTTTTAGTGTGATAATGCATAAGGAGTCTGAAGGTGTACTGCTAAAATCTATTTGTATCTGCATGCTTGCACAATTGTGTGGTCTTGACATTGCAATGCATTGGCATGGCCTGTGCATCTCTATGCAGAGACTGTAGACCACAATGTACACACAACACAACAGTGACAATATGACAAGATTCCAGCGATTCCTATCTGATCTTCCCGGGAGGTTGAGGGCATCTGATGACAGTTTAAATTGGATATAAAGGTATCAGAGTAAACAGAGCTATGATATCAGACAGCTCTCGGAATACTCACATACACACACCTTCAAACTGAAACAAACATTAAATTGTTCTGTAAACTTCAAATATTTGCTGTGTAAACTTACAGAGATTGTTCTTAAATAAAACTGCTATTGGCAAATTAGCTCATTAGATAATTGATAGTCCTCACAGACACTATCTCTTTCTCTAAGTGTATGTACATATATTAGTGTGCTTCAGTGAATATGCAAGGTTAGAATGACTAGTTTCAAATTTGCATACAAATTTAAATGTATGCATGTGTTTATCATTTTATTATTAATATTTTCTGAGGCAGGTTTGTGCACATTTGTTTATTTGTGTGTGTGTGTGTGTGTGAGAGAGAGAGAGAGAGAGAGAGAGAGAGAGAGAGAGAGAGAAATGTATGTAGGTTGAGGTCATATGTGATTTACTGTAATAAGTTATCTTTAAAAAAAAAGGTAATATATCTCAGTGTTCTCTAGGACTGTGTGGGTTTTGTCTCTCTTTACATAAATTTTGCTTTCAGTGATAGTATATGCCAGGAGCAGGCTAGTGCATCCTGTGCAACATTTCCCTTTGCAGTAGATGAATATGCTCTGGGGAATGTACTTGTTACTACAAAGTCTGGTACAAGAAATATCCTAGTGATGAAAATATCTACTGGAAGTTGCTGTGGGCAAGATCGTCTATAAGTGAAAACATTTACATTCACTGGCCATGTGAGCTTACATTCACTGGCCTTGGGAGCTTACATTCACTGGCCTCAGGAGCTTACATTCACTGACCATCAGAGCTTGAAAAAAGGATTTGCTGCGGTTGTTTGGAATAAAAATCACTAGAGGCAACTTTCAGAAAATGAGAGATACCGGCTCTGTATTTTTCTGGAAAGGTGAATTCAAACACAGCTGAAGACGCTGCTTAAACTTAAAAACAAAATAAAATGAATTCCCTAACTCATTCAACTCAGCAAAAGAATCCCTCTGATTTTCAAAAGAAAGTCCTTATGCTGCATTCCAGAAAGCTAGGATGTCGGAGGTTTCGGACCTCCAACCAGGAAAAGTGCACTGGAACACCACTTGAAGTGGGAAATCCTTGTAGTGAAGTGGGGTGTACCCCGATTTTGCTGAGATGCAGTAGACTGACGTCACACAACAATGGCGGCACCCACAGATAGAAACTCATGAAAGATAAAACACAAACTATGCTGTATCTATCTGCATTTATTGGTTATACTATATAATGCAAGAGAATTAGCATCAAGACATGTTGTCCTCTTTGCATGAAGTTATTTGGTAAAATGGAAAACAAATTGACTGAGGCTGATGTACATACCGCTGACTGTCAAATTGTCTCGTGTTAAACCAAACATAATAATAGCTTATTGTGATTGTCAGCCATGTTTTATATAGACGTTTGACTTCTGCCTGAAACTCTTTGAGGTTGGACCTTGTGAGCCTCAAATAGGATATGTCCAATATCCAACATTTTTTTGGGATGCAGCATAAGTTGCATGTAGCATTCTGATCATCAGACTTTTTTGTGATTAACATTTTTATTATTAGAGAATACATATAATTTTATATTTTTTTACAATGAGCACAAACCACAAACTATGGGACAGCACAGTATACAGCTCATACAAAAAGAAAAGTTTCAGATAATAACCATGACAGATTACAGACAGCAGTTCCAAAGGTAAAATAATGATGATGATTTGCTACTCCTATATCAAGAGTAACTGCTGGTCTCACTCATCTGAGTGTTTATCAGGTCGAAGCTGTTTGTGTGATTCCTCACACCTGCGTCCCCCCTGTCTCAGGCAGCAACCACACCTGTGTGCTAGTGGAGCTGTCCATGGTACCTGACATCTCTATAGGCGCAGGATGGACCCTGTAGGATCACACCAATGTGTGAATCATGAGTAGGGGTGCTTGGTGCAGAAGTAGCCTACCCTGCACCCTGATCTGTGGGGAACCCATGGCAGGTTGGGACAGATTTGACTGAGTACAGGAACATGTTTTAATAGTATCCAGAAAACAACCAACAAAATGCAAGCAAGCTCCTTAACAGGTTTTAATGTTTTGATATTGCACTCAATATTTCACTCCATATGTGTGTGTGTGTGTTTGTGTGTGTGTGTGTGTGTGTGTGTGTGTGTGTGACTAAGCTTTTCACTGATACTGCCTACAAATAAACAGATTTTTACAGATTTTTGTTTGCAATTTGTTTTTATAACTTGCTTTATAAAAACTGTTCATACTTTGTTTTTTTTACTTATTTATTGAAAGTAAATTGGTTTGACATACTTTTTTATTATCTATGTCTCTATTTTAATTATTTATTAATTTAGCCATTTTCTTATATCTATATTTATTTATTTACTTGTTTTTATCATCTATATCTCTATTTAATTATAGTTAGCCACTTTGTTTGCCTTTTCCTCATCTTTTATTTCTCAATTTTTAATATTGCTACTTTACTCTATTATCCTATCTACTGATGCTCTCTATGTTATCATGGCTTCCATATTTGTTTTTAGCATTTCTTTCTTTGTAAAGTACATTGAGTGGCCTTGTGTATGAAATGTGCTATATAAATCATCTTGCTTTGCCTTGCCTTGCCTTGCGTTGTGTGCAGGGGGAGGGCATGTAGACTTTGATGACTTCTGTGAGTTGATGGGCCCACGCATGCTGGCTGAGACTGCTCACATGGTGGGCTTGAGAGAGCTCCGCTGTGCCTTTGCACAGGTCAGTATTTCCACAACACAATGCCACAATGTATGCACATACCATATGCTACACATACTTGTGTGTCCTGGTAAAGCTTACTGTACATTGACATGCACATTGCTAAATAAATGTAAATGTACCATCTTATGCATACAGTCCTCCCAGAGGACTCAAATTACTTCAGATTAGCGATCTGCATGAAAATGACCTTCTGGAAGTCATCCCACATGGGCTTTGAATTCCGCGGTTAATGGTATCCATGTGTTTTGTGTACTCACTTACATATACTGGATCAGCTACAGTTGCTGTATGCAGTTTCTCATACTGAGCATGCATAGGTTTTTCTCAAATCACAGTGAAAACTATGACCTACCTTGGATGTTTCAAGAGCTATCCTATATTCAGGATTGCACGGAACTGGAAAAAGTTCTCTGAGAGTAATGAGTTTGTTTTATGTCAGTGATTATTCACCACTAGTTCTGAAACTGCAAAATTGAAGTTTATTTGTCCACTGCAATGAAAGCAGTCTGGCCCATGTCAAGAGAGTTAGGACATTTCATCACTGTCAAGTTTGGGAAACCTGGATGCAACCGCATTTATCAGACTTTTCTAGATCGTGAAGGTAATTCAAGCAGTTCCCCGCCTCTGAATTTGAATACTGGCTCTCCACGGCTCACTGCATCCCTGAATAAGGCCCTATGATGTGGCCTTAATGACGTGAGCTCTGTAATTGGGAAGGGGAGCCCACAATGTAAACCAGGCCAGGGCTCTTTATCTGTCATAAGATAAATTATTATGTCAATACGCACGGAGAGAGTTCCCCATGGGGGTGCACACCTAACAATACTGCATCATGAGCCAGAGAAAAGCTGCACACTCTAACAAAACTGCAACATTTTACTGGGTCAGGAAATTCAGTTCAGCTTTTTCACAAGGTGCACTTTTTACAAGCGTCTTCATCAAACAGGGGTTTCGAGTGAGAGGCAAAGTAAGAGAGAAAGAGAGAGAGAGAGTGTGTGTGAGAGAGAGAGAGAGAGGAAAAGAGAGAGAGAAGTGAAGAGAAAAACTATGGTGCATTGAAAAGAAGTCAAGATGTAACCTTACGATACAACCTGGGTTGTAGAGTGGGGCCGGGGTGAATGAGATGTACTGTACGTGTGTGACCTTTATCTGATACGTTGAAATGCCTCATCTATTTTCAAACATGGGCATTCACAAGGGAGAATCTCTCAGGACATCCACCTACTGTGGGACATCCCGATGTAACACAACATTCCAGGCACATATTATACCCCAAGTGTAGCTGGCTGTCTGGCCACCAGATAGCTTTTGTGCTGAGCGGGAGAGCAAGCCTGCTGTCTCCCAATGAAAGGATCTCAGAACAGGAGGGGGGAGGGGGAGTGTGATGTGTAATCTCACGCATACAGGCAGAGCTGCCTTTGTGTTTGTCTTTCTTGAATATACTCCTCTGTGTGCTCACTTCTCATTCAGCATTTCTGGCTGTCTCCCTCTTCCATGTACTCTTTCTCCTTTACACACCACACACACACACACACACACACATACAAAAAACACAGTTCTTTTGTTTAATTTCCTGACTATAAGCCACATTATGTACAAACCTCAGTCAGTGTTTTATGCAAACTAAAAAAGAAACAAAACCATGTATTGACCTCACTCTTGCATTAACCTCAGTTTACTAAACATTACCTATAGGATCACAATCAGATCAGATCAAGTAAAATGATAAAAAGAAATTCAATGTATAGAGCCCTCACCCATGTGTTAAGCTCATAGATGAAGAAATCTTGCAAAATCAATGCATTAACTTCAGTTAATAATCATGAAATTACGGTATACTGTTTTATTTCTCTGTCTCTTACTGTCTCGGTCTATGCATCCTTCGGGTGCAGTTTGACTGTAATGGGGATGGACGGATCACCTTTGAGGAGCTGAAGGAGTCCATGAAGAGTTTCCTGGGGGAGAAACTGAAGAAGGGGGAACTGGAGGAGATCCTGTCTGACATCGACCTCAATGGAGATGGCAACGTGGACTTTGATGGTATGCCGCTGTTACGCAAGCATGGATATAAACACACACACACACACACACACACACACACACACACACACACACAAACACTCATACACACACTCACATACATACATTTAGGATGCCCTTGTACACACAAAATCACTGCACCTGGTGGATTAGTCTACACACACACACACACACACACACACACACACACACACACACACATACACACACACATATACACAAGCAGTTTTTTAAAAAATGTATTAAAATGTACTAAAGATGTAACATGTTACAATGTGCAAAAGCCCAGCCCATCTACATAATTGCTTAATAGCTTAAAAGTCCATCTTTGTTCAATCAATCCCATTTGAGTTCACTGATTTCATCAAATCATCAACCTCTGCTTGTATACACTGCACTTCAGGGAGCACTGACACATATTTGCCACATGGACCTGTCAATTCAATGGGCCTCAGTCACAGGCCATCTTGGACTGTAGAATTGCGCTCTCCTCTTACTTTGTCTTCTAGGAGACACCACATCTGTCCTCATTCCACAGAAACCGAAATACCCAGTACCCAGTCTCTCTAACTATCGCTAAGAAAACAGTCTTTTAAAAAAATCTAGGAACTCTTGTCACATAAACCATTAGATCAACCTCATTTCAGAACACATCCTCGCAGAAGAACTTTTAGCTCAAAGGAAGAACAGCCTATCAGCCTTCAAAGACATCTGGAATCATTTCATAACCTTTCTTCAAACGCAACCATAATTGAGTCACGTACACTCCCTACAACACTTACCCTTAATATTACTCTCTCTCTCTCTCTCTCTCTCTCTCTCTCTCTCTCTCTCTCTCTCTCCCTCCTTGTACACATGCACTGGAGTGTCTGGAGTAATCACTGTTTGCAAATAATTTAAATTAAAAATAATAATAAAAAAACATACATAAATAAACAGACATTCACACACCTACCCTCACATATTCCATCTATTTCACAAACACACTCACACACACACACATACACACACACACACAGAGTACATGCTTGAATACACATATAGCCATGTGTCTCAAGTGCATCAGGTGTGTATTATGATTTTGCCTTTTATCCCCTGGCACACCAATCGCATGTGAGTTTGAGGCCTCGGGCACTGTTTGAGTGGCAGCAGGTGACAGACACATGCCGAAAATCACAGCCATGCTGCCGGTTGGGACCTGTTCTCAGCAGTGCCTCTGCTCTGAGCGGCGCTGCCTCCTCAGTAGTCAGCACACTGCCTTGCACACGTTACATTGATCACAGGCTTACATGTTGCCAGGTTCTTGTCGATAGCCTGCTACTGTTATTGTTATCACGTCCTTGGGATTCAGTGGGCTGGCACATGCATGGTGTTTAGTCACCAGTGAGTGAAAAGAGCACTGGCCTGTGTTCTATCTGTGTGTTGTAGTTTTGTTTTGTAACAGCAATATCAAACTCACAGCATTTTCCACTTTCCTTTGACAGAGTTTGTCATGATGTTGGCCACTCGATAGATTTGTCATCCTACACCGCATGACGTCAAGTTGCTTCTCCTTGGTGACATAACCAGCACATCTCCTCCCAGAACCATACAATTCCGCTCTTGTGTGAATGTGACATGGCAATGCATCTCTATATTTGTATGATAACGCCATTGTGAATACTAGAACAAGGATACATTTATTTTGGATCAAACTTGTGTTAATCATTTCCTGGTCTGTGTAAACAGTGTGGCAAATGGAACTAAGAACCTCAAAGGGCATTGGGACAGGGTTATGAAACAAAACACCACACAGTTGCATACTCTGTACTCTGTTGCCCTCTAGAGAGAAATCTGGTGAACTGCAGGGATATTCTTGAAGCTGAAACTGTGAAGTACTAATCTGATTGTATAAAATAAATAAGGTGAATTCAATTGGTGCAATTATCTTTGACACAAAAGTGTTTGGATTTTTCTTCCTTTTTAAACATTTTCATTGAGCGGTAGACCTAAACAACAGCACCACTGCTCTCTGAAACATTATTTTCAGTGGCTTGTCTCATCACTCAACCACCCCTTTAGAATGATGTAGTCAAAGTTCATCTATATTGAACACTGACTGAGGCAGCAAGCATTACTTTGTACTGAACCCAGCAGCAGGTACTGTGTGTACTGCTCACTGAATGTTCTTGAAGTCAGACATACTGTATTTGAAGACACACCAGAAGATGCAGTTCAGAAGACATGGTGAAAAAAATAGCTTTTATTAATGAAAATTGATAACTTAAATATTCAAGCAGAAAAAAGCGAGATATTTTCAAAAGAAAAAAAAACCTCATTACTATTTTATACAAATGATTTAAATACAACAGAGCAGTTTACTGGACATTTTGTTTATTTTCATTTATTTCTCTTTTTTAATTTTATATCTTCAACGTTTTTTACACACTGATTTGGCCGCAAGATGCCGACTGAAAGTGAAATTACACCAGAATGATTTAACTCCAGCAAAAGGAATGCAAAAACAGAACAGAAAACGGTGTCAAGGGATGCTGCTGCACTGCGCTAACGGCAGAATGCTATGTGGTGTAAGGCAAAAACATCACATGTCCCACTGGGTGGTCAAAGAAACTCAGACTCCAGATGATGAGCGATTAGTTCATTTGTTTGCTTTTGTGAGCCCATCAGAACATTGTCTGTTGCTCTTCTGCTCAACTCAAACACAAAACGCGTGATCACGACACAGATATCTCTGCCTCACAAAACTGCTCTTTTCTTGTTACTGGACAGACCAGGTATTAGTACTTTTGGCTTGGAAGGATGACATATGTCTCAGTGTAAGTTTTGTGAATGGAAGAACAATATCCCCCCTGTTGCTCCTTGCACCCCTACCCACAGAGTCAACCACCCAGTCCTGCAACGCCCTTCTTGTTCCACTACTAAGGGGAAGTGTTTGTTAGCATTTATCTATCTAACCATGGCATCTCCCTTTGCTGCGTGGTCAGAGGTGAGAATCTGAGAGACAGGTCTTGCTCAGAGGACACCTGTGTGGGCATGACAACCCTCTACTGCCCATTACAGATGAATAGTAGGTGTACTGTGCGTGTTAGTTGGTGTTCTTTCTTTCTTTCATTTACTGTTTTTTTTTTAACAATAGCAATATTCTTGGTGGTCATGGAAGCCAACAGAAAAAAAAAAAAAAATACAAAGAAATTAAATCACATGTCACATGTATTTCCCATCACACCTTGCTTCCCACTCTGTCAACAAGAAGTGGATGTGTGGCTAACCCAATGTCATATTGTGCGTGCTTGGCAAAAGAGACTAGATGACAGAGGAGGCCTGACGCTTGGAAGATTAAGATTCGTATAAAGTTGCACCCCCCCCCCCCCCCCCCCCTCCACCCCCACCCCCCGGGTAAACCAGCACTTGCGCTTTTGTTTCTTATATTTTCTCCTCGCCATATTTTTCCATTTTAAAAGAGAGTGTATAGATCTATTGTCCTTTCTCACCCATCCCTGGTTTACCTGGTTTGTAAAGCAATTTATGAGATGTGAGCATCCCATCAGCATTCAGGATATTCAGAGGCTTAGGAGCTGTTCACACCTGGAACGATACCTATAAAGATAACTGTAACTATAACAATATTTTCATCCACACTGACCAACGATAACAAAGTCTGTCCTCATGTGAATGACCTAAGGTCTGAAATTCCATGGTTTCTGATTGGCTGTCAACCTTTTATCATTCTAAAAATCATTCTAAAGGTGATTCCAGTGGTGATGTATGTAATTGTTACAGTTTGCGGTGTGAACGCTGTCATTCACATTAATTACTGCGATATTCATTTCTTATTATAGTTATCATTGCAGGTGTGAATGACCCTTTACCCTTTAAATAACAGGCATACGCCTGGGCTCAATCTCTCTCTCATACACACTCACATACGCACACACAGCCTCAAGATATCTCCGAAATTCAGACTACAAGGACCAGCATGCCTTGCTGATGCTTGACCCATCATGGGCCATGTCCGTAAAACTCATTCTTCAACACAGTTAAGTGGACATGACTGCACAGAATCTTTGTGCTGGCATAAATCTCCTGCCACTGATGTACATGCACAGAGAGTCCGGACGAGAAATATCACAGAGCATGAATACTGGTTAGTGAAAAAGAGAGGAGGGCTTGTAGAACCCAAAAATCTAATCATTTCCAATTATACAATAACTTCCAATAATGTAATAACATATCATCCCAAATTATTTCAATGAGACCTGATAATCTAACAACTTCCCAATAACATCTATATTACATTAACAGGAGAAAATCACATTATTGGGTTGACCCCAGTATCAAAACCCATTATTTTGTCGTAATTTTTTAATATTGTTATAATTTGGTCAATGTTGCCGTAAACAAGGGGTCCAAGCAGGGATATGAACTGTTTGCCTAGCTTCTCTCGGACAAGTAGTGAAACTGCAAGAGAAATGGAAGACATACAATAAGTATCTACATATCTCACTGCCTACCCTCCATCTATTGGTGGAATACAATAAATATCTACATATCTCAATGCCTACCCTCCATCTATTGGTGGAATACAATAAATATCTACATATCTCAATGCCTACCCTCCATCTATTGGTGGAATACAATAAATATCTACATATCTCAATGCCTACCCTCCATCTATTGGTGGAATACAATAAATATCTACATATCTCACTGCCTACCCTCCATCTATTGGTGGAATACAATAAATATCTACATATCTCACTGCCCAGCCTCCCTCTATTTGTGGCATGTTGTGATCTTGGCAAATCAACAAATTATCTGGTTCAGAAACAAATTATCTGGTTCAGAAAACATTTCTTAATTTTCCTGGGAGGTTATTACATAATCAGATTGTTGATGGAGTTATGAGGAGATTTACATTACATTATTGGATTATTAGAATATCTGGAAATGATACCACTATTGGGTTCTCCAAAGCTGAAAGAGAGAGTGAGAAATAGGAGAGAGGTCAGGAGAGGGAGTCACCATGAAAAAAGTTGTTGAAAAAAGGGACTGGTAACTACTCCACTGGTGTCTGTTGGATGGTAGTGTCTCTGCTATTGAGCTCAGACTGCTGCTGCTGCTGCTGCTGCTGCTGGAAGGAGGTCATCAGCCATCACTCCATCATCCCCAGACGTCTGAATGTGCCAAGACAGGGCATACGGATGGGCGGGCACACGTTGGCTGTCTGGCGCTGAGAAATCTGTCTCTATGTAAGTGTGTGTGTGTGTGTGTGTGTGTGTGTGTGTGTGTGACAGTGTGTGTGTGTGCGAGAGAGAGTATGTCTGTCTGTGTGAGAGAGTGTGTCTGTGTCTGTGTGTGTGTGTGTGTGTGTAGGCCTCTGGAAGCTCTATTCGTTCGGGATGCTCTGCAAGTAGGTGAGGATGTGCTGGATCTTGAGCAGACGTTCACGCAGCGTGGTCAGGGAGAGCACGGACAGCTGGTAGCGCGGGTCCACAGGTAGCACGGCTAATAGCCACCAACAACATGCAGGCCCATTAGGAGTAGCCTGCCGAGAGAGAGAGAGGGGGGGGGGATGGTGTTAAGAAGACGTCTCAGACTACCAAGAAATCCCTTAAAGAGCTTCACTAAAGCATACAGTGCCTTCACACCCTCATATCCGATAAACTTTTCCTTAATTTGTGTCAAGACAGACTATGGCAAAACAACAAGGGCTCCTGCAACTTTGAGGTGATTCTCCGTTTCACATTTAGTACTTTATATTGGCTATTTTCTGCTGTCTGTGAATGCAACACAATGATGTATTCATGATTTTCAGAACAGACGAAAAGCTCCAAAACTGGTTAAGAATTTAAGCAAACATAAACCAGACAGAGGCTGAGACAAGATGAAGACTGTACAACCCTGCCTATAGGTGAGCAATGTAGCATCATGATAACCTCTGCAACTAGGCAAACCACTGCACACAATCACACACCTTTGGAGGTTAGCGGAGGGATCTTGGTCAATTTTACCTGCATATTAAAGCGGTCTTTGTACAGAAGCAGAACAATGACAAAACAAACACAACACCCAACCCAAAACAAAGCCGTTTCACTTCCTTCTCGCATCAGTCAAGATTAGAGATTTGTTTTTTCCTCCAGGTGACACTGTTCTATAAATGTGTAATCTGCTCACGCACTACACTGGAACAGACACTTCTTATCCAAATTACATAAGTTTTACAGAGCAGCCTCCAGGCCTCAATGAAAGAATCCCACAGAGGATAGAACATACTCTTCCTGTGGAATCAATGAGAACAATGTACCTGCAAGTAGGGACCAGAAGTAAAGACAAAAAAAGAGAGAGAGAGAGCAAAAGGCAAGCAGGATATTTGTGTGTGTGTGTGTGTGTGCTGTTACACTTTGCTTCAGGGCAAACTTGTGACATAAGAGCATTCGGCCAGTGTTACGTGATTGTCCTCATGGCGACCCCTGCCCTACTTCTGGCGTCACAGCCCGTGCTCTTACCCGCTCCGCCCCTCCCTTCCTGCCTGACTTGGACCCAATCCCTGGTCAGTCCAATGAAGGCTGGAGGGAGGGATTAACCCATCTAAGAAGGTCCCCTTCCTGTTCTAGGATCAGTCTGGGCGGGGGTTGGAGGACAGAGTGCCACACCTTTTAAGACGCCCTAACTACAACAGGTAGTTGCTGAACTACAATGAACTCCAGTGCCTGTGCCAGTTTTGAAAATGAGCTCCAGAGGTAGAAAACGAGAGAAATGAAAACTAGACTGGACACACACACACAAAGACAAAAACACTGATACATGGGCTTTACCTGAATGTCTGCTTCTCTCTCAGGCATAGGCCCAAAGTGCTGTAGAATCTGGTTGCGGAATCTCGTCTTAAGGTTCTGGAACCAAGTGCAGGCCTGCTCGTAAACCTGATCGTGCAGCTCCTGCAGTTTGAGCAGCTCCTCACCATCATTCACCTGACACACACACACACATTTACATTCACACCATTTTAATATGAATACATATAGCCAATCAAAGAGCCAATCAGACTTTGAACATCAGAGATGCCCAGAAACCATGATTGGTTATAGATGGTGGTGAACATGTTGTCCTCTGCTTACCTTAGTGTCCTGTAAGTACTCTATGTCAGCAATGCAGTACCCATCCTTCATGTTGCGTGAACGCACACGGAAACGCTTCCCCCCAATGGTGTCCACCACTGAACGTCCGTCGGGCAGGAAGTGGACACTCCGGATCAGGAGCATACAGCCATAGTCCACAAATCTGACAGAGACACAGGGGCATTTGGTGAGTGCGATAGCAAAGCTACTTCACTACGTTTGTCCCTCTCTACAACTGTCAAAACATTATCAACTACACACTGTGTGGTGACACAATGCAGGGTGATGTCAGGCAAATTCTGAATCAACAGTTTATTTTGCATTTAAACTGTCAAGATCTATTATCAAAGGTGGCCTAGTAACAACCAGATCTTTGGCACAACTTCCTTCCTCTGAATCATAGCTGCAGGAAAGACAACCTATTGTCTGAGCTGAACTGTGTTAGTGTACCAGCTCTGGTGCCTGTCAGAAAGGCTAAAAGGAGGTTAGGAGGTGCCAGTATGCCAGAGGTCCTCACCCCTTCTGGGAGTCGTTAATACACATGCCAAACTGGCGTGTGCCCGTCTCCATGCAGCGGCGTATCATGAGGCGGTAGCGTGGCTCGAACACGTGCAGCGGGCAAGGCACTGTGGGATAGGCCATGGTGCACACAAAGATGGGCACATTCTTCGTCAGACTGGATGACAGAGATAGAGAGAATGCAGATGTCAGTTTCATTGTCTGTTAAGATTGATGGATAGATACTTTCTTATCCCATACAAAATTCAAGAATTAGAAACCCCCAAAAAACTTGTTTTTCAACGTTGAGAAGTGGTTTGTCTGGTATTGAACAGGGACTTTTACTCACTCAGAGAGCTCTTTGGTCTCCTCCATGTGGATCCTCTCCCTCTCGCCATGCTCTTCTGATAGGTGCTCTTTTATTATACTATCTAGGATATGAGTGGTGTTGTATTTCCTAGAGGCAAGGAACTGGGAGGGTGAGAAAGAGAGAAAGGGAAACAGAGAGAGAGAGAAAGAAAGAAAGAGAAAGAGAGAGAGAGAGAGAGAGAGAGAGAGAGAGAGAGAGAGAGAGAGAAAGAGAGAGAGGAATTGTAAAAACTACCATGGTTTATAAACAGGTATGAAAGGTGTGGCCTGGGCTTGGCATGGTAAGACTTAATAGCAAGAAATTTGCCTCAGGAATAATTCCGCATGCAACTCAGTCCGTCTTCATTCAAGTGTAAAACCAACCTCAATACAAATCTCCATCTAAGATCTTTTGTACATGTCAACATTCTTCTCTGATTTCAGAAAGCTTGTGGCGTTTGCTTCCCGAGTTATCAATGAAATATGTACAAATAGTCCCAGAGGACATTTAGTTACTTCTGCAGATGCAGCAAGTTCAGATAAAGAACTAGTTGAAGGTCACTTGGCATTGACGGCCGTGTCTAAACAATGAGCTCCTACCTCTTTCAGGCTCTCCTTGCAGAGAGGGCACTGGGGGGTGTGGTCTAGACAGCGCTCCAGACAACTTTTACAGAAAGTATGGCCACAGGGTGTTGTCACTGGCTCATAGAACAATCTGGAAAGGAAGAGTGAAAAGTATCCCAAACCATCAACATAATGAACAATGAATAGATGAGGCTTTTGTTTTTGTTGTTACTAAAGGGGTACATATAAAAATATAAAATGGTCCTCACCGCATACAGAGGGCGCACTCAAAGTCAGAGGAGTCTAGCATCTTGGCCAGATTTCTCTGGGGTGTGGGGGAAGACCTTCCACTGCCAGCACTGACAGTTACTGGAGCAAAAGAAGAAGAACACAGGACAGAACGAGAGGAGGACAGCAAAGAGAGGGGGAGAAAAACAGGGAAAGAGGAGAGAATAGGAGAGACATGCTTTTAGTCACACTTCTGTTAGATGCATATGGCCTGCAGCCTGCAGATTAAGGTTGAAGTTAAAGCAACACTAGGGTGTTTAGGTGTAGTGAGCGTACCAGTCAACTAGCTGCCTAAATGCACACAAAACCACTGCATCACTGCAACATCACTGCCAACATAGTTAGCAATGTGTGAAGAGTGTCTTTATTTTTGCTACCCATTACACAACAGTGCACATCCTGGACGGCTAGCGTGAATGACATGCTTATCTGTCCTTCATTGGACAGTTAACTGTACCACCAAAACTGATAGGAAAATGATGCAGAACTACCTGCCAAAAGGATGCCTCAAATAGTGTCAAATTGTTGCTTAGTGTTGCTTTAATCTGTGGCATGCTAATGGCACAGCTAGTTGGGATTCAGTGTGACAGTAGGATGCTTCATTTCACAATTTGAGTGCACAAACATTACTGAACCCACCTAGACCAGCAGCAAAATAAACATTCAAAGTCTTAAGAAGAGACTTAGACATCAGAAACTCAATCCAACCTCATTCAATGGCTCAATACTTTAATAGTTTTTGTGACACAATCAGTTGTAGCAGTGAATCAATAGATCATGTAGTGTCACTATAAATGTATTCATTGACATTTCAAACAGTTTAACGCTTCTTGTAATAAGTGCATGGATAAGCTAAACCTCTTCATAAGACTATGAACACTACGCTAAAGCACCATCATCACCACTATGGAATTATTGTAGCCTCTTACCTCCTTGTTTTTTATGTTTGTTGCTTCCACTGTAAACAACAGATGGTTCTGCATCTGATGATGACAACTTCCTCTTGAGCAGTGAGCCCTTCTCCTGGTCCCCAAGCTGGGGTGCCGAGTAGACCCGCTTCAGACCCTCCTCTCCGGCCCCACCCAGGCCACGGGTGCGCAGGGAGTGGGCTCGGTTCAGGCCTGACCGCTCCAGACTCTCGGACCGGCCCACCTTCTAATAACACCAAATGGGAAAAATCACAGTGAGATTCTGGATTCTCTGAAGCCACCAAACATTGAAACCAAGCCAAGTAGGATATTCTCTACCATCCAAACCAACCTACCACTTAAAGAAGAATAGCTTCTATCAGGGGCACTGATCAAGAGCAAAGAACAAATACTATTTATTTGTTCTAATATTTGTAAAAGCATGTGTACACTGTAATATGTGATTCTACAGAGACATACCCATAATCTCAAAAACATAAAAGGGAGAGTGACCATTCTGTAGATAAGCTAATGCATCTCTCCACACAGCATCAGACGCATGCAATTGTGGGGATTAAAGAGAGACTCTCTCCCAAGCCAACTAACCATGGGCAGCAGATAAAGCTGCCGGTCACGCACTCACATGTGACAAGCCCCTGCAAAATGGCTTGAATGCACACATCTCTTACTCCATCACTTCTCAATGAGTTTAAAGATGCAACTGTCAAATTTCATACAGTCTAAAATCCAGCCATGTTCACTGCAGCTGTGCATTCTGTGAATTCATAAATGTGCGGCTGGTGCTTTCTCCTCTTTGTTTTGTTTACAGCTCTGTATAGCTTGCTGCTGGAGCATATACCCTACCTCTGGAGGGTCTGGGTGAGGATGAGCAGAGGCGGCCCGGGGAGATGCCTGGTGCTGGGGGGAGCTCGGGGCCTGTGGCGGCTGCTGCTGCTGCTCCTGCTGCTCCTGGGCATGGGGGCGACTTTTCTCCTGGGAGAGGTCTACAGCCTGGGTCTTGCTGCGCAGGTGTGGGAGAGTGTTATGGGCTGTGTCTCGCAGGCCCACCTTCACACTTTCACAGGCAGGGGACAGCAGGCCATGGAGAATCTAGAGAGAGAGGCCGAGAGTAAGGGAGAGTGAGATTAAAAATCCATTCTGAGGACCAACACATGATGAGAAGATACAGGAAAAAAAAGGGCGGAAAGCAGGGAAGCTGTAAGTCTGACTGACAGGGACACAGCTGAGGAAGTTTGTCTCAGATGCTGCCACTGATGGGCGCCAGATGGCGCTGGACAGCTGTACTGCGTAGGTGCCCGCTGGTCAGGGTGAGGTAAGGCAAGGTCAACAGCAGTCGAGTGGGGGGCATCTGGAAACAGGGCTGTGCCAAGACCGTCCAAGAAGTTCACAGCGGGAGCTATCATCAAAAGCCATCATCACCCCATAGCTCACTATGACTGCCACATGCAAATGGGCCTTCACCCAGTCCTTGGCTTCAACAGATTTTTATAATCTTAGCTCAGCAATACCTCTGCAGTTTAGCACACCCTTGTCCTGTCATTGTTCTGTGAGATCATACTTCTCCACCTCAACTAACGACCGAAGAACCGACAGAACCAGAAGCGATGGTGAGATGATTGTAAGGTGAAAGTACCCATATCTCCAGGTATATTCTGTATTCTCAGTGGTTGTCTTTAGACACAGTAACCACCTTTAACTCATCAACTGTTGTACAGAAAAATGCACACGCTAGAATTTCATAAGAAACTCAGAACTAACCCAAACATCAGTGATAACTGTGGGTACAGCTGGCAATGGGAACACCTGCCAAGGAAGAAGTTGTGTCTGGACAATACTGCAACTCAGCTTTCAAGGCTTCCAAAACATTCCAGAGAACATTCATGAAATGTGTTTACGAACCAAACATTGCATTACTCACAAACACTCTAAAGTCACTTTTTTGAAGGAAAAATTACAAACAAGTAACAGACAAAACAGCAAGCCATTTGCCTTTACATCATTTTGAACAAATAAGCCTAGACTAGCCTTTGACAGAGAAGTGAAAAATTTTGCAAGCTTGGTAGCCCTTATTGATAACAACCATGTTCTTTTATCTTTACACCAAAACAAAAAACAAAACAGAACTAAACAAAACAAAACAAATCAAATCAAAACAACAACTGTGGTCCTGCTGTGAGGGCACACAAAGTCAGCCACAACACGGCCTGCTGTCCAGACACACTGACCTGGGTTATAACAGGACAGTCTGATTCTACCCCCCTACACACACACACGCGCGCGCACACACACACACACACACACACACACACACACACACACACACACACACACACACACACACACACGTGTTACCTCCCCCTATCTCACTCTCTCAGTTGCGAAATTCCTGTCATCTTCTCTCCCCCTGCATAAATGGTCAACAAGCTTTCAGGCCAAATGGTTACTCAGTAATGCCAAGAGGACGGTTTTTACTCTTCAGAGAGGAACGAGGTGCTGTGCTGTGTTGGTTAGACTAAAATGGCCTCCGCTGACAAAAGAAGGAATTGGATTTTCATTAAGGTCTCTACTGCAGAAACACTATGGCCTGACTGAACACTCTTCTCACACAAAGTGAGAATGCAGACAGAAAAATACACAAGAAAATACTGAATAGAGAGAGAGAGAAAATGAGGCTAATTTTTTATGCAAGAGCCCAAGTACCAACAACCAAAGCCACTTGAGCTAATGTAATTACCTACCTAAGTCACAAGGTTTGACCTAGCAGAGATAACAAACCTGTATAATCTGATACTGTACTGGCATCTTGGCTTGAAACAAACAGCATGTGAAACTGTGCTGTGAAACTTTAAAACCTAACTTTCTAACCAGCGGGTACAGCATGCTAGACCTTTCTACATAAGATGAGGGGAGGGGACATGGAGGGGAGGGGATATGAGGGGACGGAGGACAAAGCAGTTAGATACTGATCAGATCACTCCAATCAACTTCAAATCAAAACAACTTCAAGGTGACCGGCATAAGATGACACACACCTAATGTTATTGTCTTATTACATGCATTCACCAGCTTCCAACACCATATGATCTGTAATCCGCGTTGGCTGTTACTCACAGCATAAAGGAGAACAGGGAGAAACGTGCATGCATGCTAGATGTAGCCTACATTACCAAGACAGACACTGAGATAATAAAATAACAAAAGGGGCAGGGTGCTACATGACAAATTTATTTTGCTCTATAATGGATTTTCCGAAGACAACATAGGCACCCTGTCCTGATGAAACGTCACAATGTGCCAAAACAAAAGAAAGGCAAGTGATGTCATATCTTACCAGCTCAACTTCATGCTTGGCTTGACTGAAATTTTCATCCAAAGACAGACAGTGCAGGAAGACTTGTAAGGATTCATCAACCTGACCCATCTCGTGCAAGATCTTGGCCTTACGGTAATAGCTCTGGAAAGAGAGTGGAATAGACTGTTTTGATTCAACGTCACCTTCTCACATTTCCTTCCAAACACAAAATATTCAGAAACAATGCAATGCTAATGTCAAAAGTCATTTATATTGACGACACGGTAACACTTTAGTTTAGGGTACACATATTCTCCATTAACTAGCACCTTACTAACATGCAAATGAGTGACGTGTTAGTCATTACAAATCACTTATTAATACATTATTCTACATGACCTTATTCTACCCATAATAGACCATCAACTAAGAATTTCTCCAATATAAACTCCTAATTACTTAGAAACAGTTATTCTCCTTCAATAACATGGCCTATTCATCGGAATAAAACCCAAAACTACAAGTACCTAATGTTGTCCAAATTCCTAATTACGTCTTTTTGATTAAGAATAACTGTTCCTGAGAATAACTGTTCCTGCTGTACTACCACCTTACAAGCCCCTTACTGAGCAAAGCATATTGAGATCAAAATTAATATGCAACAACTATCTTACTTACTATGAATAAGCAGTAATTAGGAGTTTATATTGGAGAAAGGCTGTATTTAACCAGGTAATACAACTGTCTGGATAAAAATACAGGCAAATAACATGACAGCTCTACCACATCCTCTTGGATTGCCTGAAGGGTTCCTTGAAAATGGCCTGCTGACCCACTTTACATAGACATGCAACACCTAATCTTGGCCTTACATACTGGAGAAAGCTCCAGCAGGATGACAGAGACAATCAGAGACCTTGTTCCAACAACCTACCTCTGCTGAGGGGGCAGCGGTCAAACAAACGTCCAAGTCATCCAGGGCCTTCAGATGCTGTCCGAGCCCCACCAACGCATTTGCCCGGGAAGCACGAACACGAATATCATCAGGGTCTATGGAGAGGGAGGGGGAGAGAAAGAGAGAGAGCGAAAGAGAGGGAGAGAGAGAGAGCCATGTTAGTTTTATATCTGCTCATTCAGACCATCTTTTGAGTCACTCTCTTTTTTTAATGGTGGCATGACCTGTGATTTAAAAAAAGGCAAAATGACAAGAGGGATGGATCAATTTTGAGTCACTGGTACTTTGCTGATATGGATGAATTATCAATCAATCTATCAATCAAAAATAAATAAAAATGTTCAGCTTGCTTGCAAACCAATGTCTGAACGAATGAATGAATAATGGGAAGTGGTGGACATGCACAGACCAGATATCAGTAAGTCATCCTGTAAACCTACACAGGTGCAGCAAGGCCAGTGAATTGACTTGATTTCTGTTATCATCCCTGAGTTACTTACAATAGCACAGGAAAGCATCCCTCATCAGATAACTGTAAACAAAATCTGTTTGCACCAGGTAGCCTTTAGCCTAGTAATAAAACCAGCCCCTCATAGTTACACTTTGTTTCAAACAGAGAGTCTGGCCATTTGGTAGTGAGAAATGATTGCTTGATGAAGGTGTTGAAGTTCAAAAAAATTGGATCAGACCTTGACTCATAACCTGTCTTGACTAATAGCTCAGCATTCACAACTCCTCACTCTTTTAGCTGATTGGTGCAGTAAAAATGCCACTTGAAACAACAAGCTCAGTGGAATCTAATTCAGACTAGCACTGCAGGGAGATGATAATCGAGCGAAAGTGTGTAGAGAGATGTGGTCACCCTAGGCAGCCTATTGTCTTAAAATGAAAGTCAAGATTTACATTTTTTTAGGACATTCTGGGTGGCGGAGATGACCTGCATCTGATAAATCTTAATTGTGTGCAAAGACTGCAAGTAGTACACTAACCTTACAGCATTATGATTCTATTTTCTCTTAAACCTGATTTTCTACATGTCTGTTCAGCTGCACTGTATTCAATGAAATATATTCAGCCACAACCCTGCATTCCAGAGCTTAGTTATGGCAGAGGGTGGGGGTGCATCAGATATCTTGGTTACATCACACCAGTATATTTGACAGATGTTGGTCTGGTAATTAAATGTAAGGAAAACAACCCTGTTGAAAAGGGTATGCATTCTGAGCAGAGAAGAAAGCAATCATGTAGACTACATGCCCCTGTTTTCTGGTGTTGGTATCTAATGCCTACCATGACTTCTCATTGGACAAACATCCATATTAGAGGATCAGCTTGGGGCACATATTCACAGACCCTTATCCCATTTGAAAAGTAAATATACTTCATCAAACCACACTTACATTCTGTTGACAGATAAAGCATTATTCCTCTGTACTATTCCCACTCAGTTCAGGTTATATGTTACTTTTTCTCTGTAGGCACTTCAGCTGTTATGTCATTCTAAGAAAGGTCAGCTTGTTGACAGCATACTATCTGACCTAAATACCTGAGAAGCCATGTCTGAACCATAATTTATATGATATACATCTGACTTTGAGTATCATAATGCAGTGCTGGTTAAAATAGCTCAGGCTTAGGCTACCATGCGCTGTTACCTCTCTGTCCCTAATCGGACAAGTAACAATGACAATGGCATATTAGACTACAGTTCACCTAATCATAGTCATCTGATGATAGTTTGTCAATAAATCAACATTTTCACATTGTGTGCGTGTGTATTTTACACTATTTAATGTGTCATGTGAATAGCATAATCTTCCATATCTGTTCCTGGTGAAAACACTATCCAGGAACTGAAAAGAGATAGCGGATAAGACACTGACCACATCTAGGCTAACATGTTAGCGGTCTTCAATCTGAAAAAAATAAAGGATGCCTGAAGTGGCATTTTGATTTAGTTGATTATCACAAATGTAGGTTAATTCTAGTGAAGTCTTGTTCACTATTGAATCTTGTTATGTGGCACACATTTTTGTAATCGCTGTCTAGGTTACAAAACATTTTGCACTATGTCACGACCTCCCTTACACAACGAGCGGCTACTGCGCATGCCCTCCTTACGACGGTTTTGTAATAATAGGGTTACATGATTAACGGAGTTCTGGTCCATGAGTTCTAGCTAATGGAAATGTTGGTCAGTAGTACTCAGGCCTTAACGCCCCGTTACTGTATTAATTTGCAAATATGAATAATAAGCACGAACTCCAGCAGATTCCACAACACCACAGTAAATGGTAAAATATGAGCATAACAGATAACTAAACTGTACTTACCCGTGTCTAATAGACTGTTAGCTAATGCGATACCCTCTTCAAACTTTTTGTGTCTGATTAAACAATCTGTCTCAATGATCGTTTTAGACCTTTTCGTTTCATAGGGGAAACATTTTTCAAAAAGTCCGTTAAGAACCACATTGGGTCGGAGCAGCCCAGGCCTTATCCTTAAGTCCTCATTGCAGAGTTTGCATTTAGAAAGAAGGCCTAATTGTAAACATCTCTTGCAGTACGAATGTCCACAGATGACTGTGACAGGTTCGCCAAGAAATCTGTGACATCCCGGGCAGTTGAAGACACCGTCCTCGGTACCTGTCTGACGATCGTTTAACAAAACAGAAGGCGTCTCCTCTTCCACCTTTTTCTTGAAGTTCCGCAAAATGCACTCCACCAAGGTGCTAAGCTGATCCGGTCGTACAGAACCATACCTCAAAGCCATAGAAAAGATATCGATGGCTTCTTTAAGACGGTTTTCTGACGCCAGGGCGTCAGCTTTTAGTAAAATAAGTCTCTGGTGATCTACATGGTCCTCCTCTTCGCCCCAGTTGAAGTCGCTTTCGGGCGCTATGAAGAACCCCCCTCTCTCCTTTAACGAACCTTCCTCTTTGGGAACCTGGAGAGACATTGTTTAGAGGTGGCATACAGGGTCTGCCAGCTACTTGATTTTGCTATTTACAATTTGTTTAGGCATCTCTGTACAGTTTTGCGTGTGAGCCATTTAGAATTGCTGTCGAGTCTTTCCGTTCTCCACGTTGTTACATAAAACGCCGTCACGTGACCATAAAAGTGCACTCCCATTGGCCAGAGAGACTATATTACAAAACCTGCGAACTTTAGTTTCATAACTACAACTACGGAAGAATAACTCATTGGCTACCAATGACAGGATGCAAAGCTGCGCAAAGACAACAGTTGCAACTTACAAAATCATTACAGTTTATGATTTATATGATTCCAATGTGTATCAAAATCGCATGCGTTCAGCTGCTCAATACACTGTTTAAATAATTAGTGATCTGTTATTTAAGTGTTACAAAATGATTACATCAGCAGCTGAAAGATCGTAACGTTCAAGGGTAGCTAGGTTAGCCGACAGTGCCCGTTTTTCCCCGCCCAGGGACCATACTTTCATTGGAATTCCTGTCATGATACATGTAATGTGGGCCTTGACCCACATTATCACGCATGCCATGTCACTGAATTAAATCTACCACTGAAGGTTGAGAAGTCTTATGGGAACCAAATAGCAATGAAAGAAAAAATAGTAATAATGCAAGGATTTTAAATCTGTCACTAGACTATTGACTTAATGGCAAATGAACTTTTTTTGTGTGACGTTGCTGTCAGTGCCCCATTGACACTGGAACAGAAACTGCATGAGGCTTATGCAATTGTATTTGTAAGTCAGCTTTTTGAGAAATACCATTGTATTGAAGAGTGGGGACAGTTGCAATGTCTAGCAACACAGGCTATTTATCAGGTCTAGATCAAATTAGTGATGATACTCATACAGAAACTCTAAAACACAATCATAATTTCTCTCATATTGTCTGAAATCTTTGGAACCAGCGTTAAGCTATGGCCTAATTATATCACTTGTATTGGCAGTTTCATAGCTTTTGCATGTAATAGACATTGCTGCCGTGTTTGAAAGGCATTGTCTTCCGCTACTATAGCTATTTTTTATTTTATTTTTGGTAGTGTGTGGACAGTTGCAGTAAGCCATATTTAACAGGATTTACAAACACTCAAAATGCTTTCTTTTATATTAAAACTTTTAGAAAATCCTTTCATTTGCAGAGCTTGTAAGCTGCCACTGCATTTATGTCTATTCTTTCTGGATAAAAATCACCTGGTTGCATAGACAGTCAAAGAAGTGGACAGAAGGATCACGTCGATCTCAGTGGAAGGCGTTAAGGCCGAATTTTCAATTTAGTTAGGTACAGTGTCTACTGCGCATACTCCTAGCCGACATAGGCTAGTCACCTTGATCCGACGAACCCAAACACATTTGGCTAGTAGATGTAGCAACAGAAATTCTCACAGATATGACACAGACGAAAGTCTTCTACTGTCTGTGAAATGTAACTCCTAAGTGCTCCTAAGCATTGTGTTTAAATTACTTTTAATGTTAGTTAGTGCTAACATACAGGCGCATAATTTCCATGGGGGTTAGAAAAATGAAAATCAAATCAAATCCAACCAATATACTCCCCCCCCCCCCCCCCCCCTCCATAATTACATATATATAAATATTTAATTTCATAAAAAGCCAACAGAAGTAACATGTTTACTCATTTGACAAGGTGTCTCCCCCCTTGTAGAGGACTTGGTTCACTTACTGTCACTATTTTGCTGGTGTTTTTGGCTTAATGCAAGCTAACTGGTCACAAAGGTTTTGGGAAGGGAAATGAAAAGGGTGCTGAAAGAGCAACCAACTATTAGGCTACTGTTTGTCAAGAGGTAATAAACACCCTGCCCAAAATGAAGTAGCCTGATTATTTGTATCATTAAGTTAGCTGGTGATTCTTTCTGGTGCTACCAGAGCAACAGATACCCTCTCCACCTTCAAGAAATTCTTAAAACTGCCGAATACCTAGAGTGCACTTACAATGCACCCCTCATTCTCTCTACAGCACTTTTATCACACTCCTGCACTTTTATCTCCTGCCAATATCATGTCAGCAAGTTGCACTCTTAGTTAGTTTTTAATTGTGCTGTAGTACAATTCCTCTTTTTGTAAGTTGTTTTGGATAAAAGCATCTGCTAAATGCATGAATGTAATCGCCTTGTCTTGACTGAAAGCAGCTGTTTGCTAGCATGCTAATAGTAACCTAGCTTATGAGATAAGGGGAAGGATGCAACAAAATAACTGTGCTCATAGGACTTTGTTGATAAAAAGTTTGCTATCTCAGGTAATAAGCATTACTGCAATTAACAGAATATATAAGAAAAACAAAATAGAATACATTAAAATTATTTTGGCTAATCATGGGTCTGGAATGAAAGAGCCAGAACAGACAGAGAGTGGCTCATGGTTTATGGTCTGTGGGAGAGACGGCACAGGAAACACGCACACACACACACACACACACACTAACCTACCACTCAGAAGTCTGTGAATAAGAAACATAGCAAATCAACAAGACATGCAGTCTTTTTGAGAGATAGAGGATCACTCCCAACCATCGTAGCACCTCTGACAGTTGGCATTAGCCTAGCTATTTGTTTACAGGTTAGCTGAATATCGAGGGTTTAAGTGTGTGTGTATAACCAAGGTCATCCTGTGCAGTCCAGCCAAGGGCTCGAACCTGGGACCTCATAGCAATCTCAGATTAGCTGGCAACCATTACACTCCCCCTAAACCTCACTGCCGTCCAGATTCACAGCCAGGGGCAGAGCTATGGGGTGGAACCGTTCATCACAGTGTTGGAAAGCTCAGGTCATGCAGTTTCACATGATATGTGTATGTTTGCTGTCTGTGTGACGAAAACTCTGTGAGTAATCTAACAAAGAAGATTGAAGATTTAGGTGTTGCACCTTTGTCTGCTCCAACACTTCCTCACCCACAAATTTAAAGGCTTTAGTGGAGCACAATGTTTTCCAGGAACTTGTAGCCTAGTTACATACTGTGTGTGCAGGTAGGTCCATGACATTGCATTAAGTAAATCATTCACATATCTTGGAGTTAATCATAGATTAAATCACAGATTCTTTGTCAGTCATTGATCACTCATGAATTTCAGCAAAGTAAGTCTGAAATAAAACTTGATCTACAAAGATGGACTAATCTTAAAATCTCAATGCAAGTCAAGATGGATATCTTACCTAGACTTAACTTTTTGTATTTTATGATGTCATGCATACCACCTCTAAAGTATTTTGAAGATTTGAACTCAGTAGTATCCAAACTTATCTGGAATGGCAGACAACCATGCGTTCAGTTTTGCAGCGCACAAAATCAGAAGGGGGGCTTGCCCTCTCTAATTGCAAGTCAGTGCTATGTGCATGTGTTAACATAAACAGATCTTAGTTGTGGATCTGAATGGAGATCCCTGCAATGTCTCTCAAAACTCTGAATGTCACGTATTACCACAGAAGGGTCATCCTCACTATACACAGCCTGTGCAGTATTTTTGTCTACCACACACAACCTGCAATAATAGTTACTGCTGAAAGACTCATTATAACCAAGAATGGCATTCAATCCAAAATTATCTCCCAATATTGAGAAATTGTTCCATAAACCTTTTCAGGAAAGATGGGCAAATCAGTTCCCTCAGTTTCAAGTGATTTGATGTCACGAATTAAAGGCTCAAGAATGGCATCATATCCATACCTCTTCACATCCTGGCTATGAAAAAGGCTAACAAGGTGTATGTTCATAACAGCAGAATTAAATTTGGGAGACAGATTTCTCAAGATAAAGTAAAGGCAACCCAACTTATGTATTGAATGTTTAGACCCTAGAGGATTTGCTGTTTCGAAGTCATCATAATAGATCTGTATTTGCAAAGCATTTTTATGTTTTGAGAACAGTGCTTCTTAAAATAACTGCCATCTTTAAAATCCTCGTAAGTTTGAGTGTTGGTTGTGTCTGCTTTCACCTGTTCACATATATCAGGGTTACGGAATATGAATTTCAGGGTCTCTAGTATGGGTATATAAATGAAAGTGTCTTGTGACAGAAATTTATAATATTTTACTCATTAGCATTCAAAAGCCTCTACAGATTCTATCAAAACAGGATTTAGAACTTTCTTGGTTAGGATTCAACCCAGATTGGAAAACAGTGTGGTCAAACCTTTGCCTTACTTCTAAAAAACCTTAGTCATGTGTTTATTCATTTTAAGACTATCCACCATTTCTTTAACACCCTACAAGCGATATCTCATGAAACTTGCCCCCCACCCATACTGCAAGTAGTCGCAACACAGGGAGTACATTTCTACACATGTTCTGGGACTGTCCACTGATTTAACATTTCTGAATGTTTGTCATATGTTACGTGATCTCACAGGACTACACTTTGACTTGGACCCTTGTTTACTCTTACTTAATGATGATTAAATGTATCAGTTTTCATTGTGTGATAAAAGGATGCTGAAGAGATACGCCACCATTTTGGCTAATTTATTCATTTTCCACCTCCCCTAGAGTTAAATAATTTAGTTTTAACTTTCTCCAGTTCATCCAGCCATTGTCTCAGTCTGACGGTAGTGTTTTTGGCATCAGGTTAGGAAATTTCATTGAATATATTGGTTGCCACTAGCATCTCACCCATTAGCATCTTGCTTAAAAGTGTCCATTGAATTCTGATATTTTTCTGGCCTAGAAATGTAGACGTACCCTAGTGGTAGCAAATAGTTTCCTCAGCAGGTACGTCTAGCCATGCACCATTGGGACCTTAGTAGGCCTTAGACCAATCACAACACTCTATCTTTGTAGAGAGTCACTGGGATTCCTTTTTGTATTCAGTAGATATGATTTGCATTCTGCATTCTGGTGCATTTTGGGATGGCCTTCTGGTGATCTCTAATACCTCAATTCATTCAGATTAGTAGACTATAGAGCTCAATAGCATGGAACCAGAGGCGTTTTCCACAGTCATTTTTTCCATTGAGAAATAGATCATAACCCAAGCTATCTGAATCACACAATATAGACTTCCAACTAGCTATGGCAGAATAAAACGATTATCTGCAGTACTAAAAATGCCACAGGTATTTATGGCATCAATCTTTTTTCACGATTTTACAGGGAAACACTACACTACCCAACATCCTGAAGTATAAAGCAGTGTAACTTAGCGCCTTTATTTGGTAAAGAGTCCCGCTGCTAGGGAATTTGTTTATGCCAATAAAGGCCAACCATGTCACAAAACGTCTCCGTGCTGGTAGGGAACAATGGCGGCAGAAAAATGGCAGCAGAGGTAGAAAGGAACAATCAGGTAGAACATGTTGTCCATGTATTTAAAGTTGAATCTGCTCACAGCAAACTGTAGGAAGCCATTATGATATTCTCAATTTAATAAGGGGCTCTGTAAACTATTGTGCCTTTCCCTTTTTTTCATTTTTTCTTCTAATTTTTTCACTCAGAACGGAAGGATGCATGGTCATCTATCCTGTAGCTGGTTAAACTGAGTCGAGGCTTAAATTGATTTTAATCCGGCGTTTTCGAAACATCAATGGAGAAAATGAATGAACCTAAAGTGATTCATCGAGGGGGCAGGACTGGCCTGCTCTATGTATCCTGACTTGTCAAGCCTGCAATTAAACCTGAGCTGAGTATTCAGCTTGTGATCAACAAATGCCTCCACACTAGAAAACTACTGTAAATGATTTACTACAAGTCTCTAGCCTACTTTAGAGCTGTGTATCAGATTTAAAGGGTAGTTAATGGTTGAAAATATTTGATTGAAGTCAGTTAATAGTCTGCATGCTTTGAGGTCATGTTCATGAAAAAATGTTGGAAAATATGTCCATTAATGCATTTAGGACAACCAAATATGGCATATCATTTTTAAAGCCAACTCGCCTCAATCTTTTTGGCTTTATTTGCATTTAGGGATATACAGAAATGTCATGCAGGTCCCTTTTCTTGCTGGTTTAGGCTACTTAATTGTACCTAAATTCAGCAGGCTGTATGTTGTCATGCTTATTTTGATATTTGGTTTGTCATTTGTTAAGGAAGAGTTTGAAAAAGAAAAGTGGGTGTGTGATGGAATGAATGTATTAAGAAATGTAATGTAGCCTTCACAGCAATGAGTGCCGAGCGTCACTGGAAAGCTCAGATCGTGCAGTTTCAGCAAATTAACAGAAATGAACAGAAGTTAATTTACATGCACTTAGGTGAATCAGGCTAGAGTTAGGGCAGATTTTTTGCGTGAGAGATTGGAGATGTGGTGTGAGAGTGTGTGAAGGCAGTCAAATGCGTGTGACTCACGCACATTGCACGAGAGTTGGGAGCCCTGTTGCATTACCTCATCAGTGGCTTGAATTACTTGCAGTACTTGATTATTACACTAGAATGAGAGTATAGTTCCATGATATATATATATATAGGTTTAGAAAATCACCACATTTAATTTTCCGTCAGCCTTAGTACACAGAGGAGTCAACTTTAAAATAGGAAAAATACTGGAATTCTATGGACACTTTTAAATGGCTCATTACGGGGTGAATGAAGGCTCTACCTATATTCTGCAGTTACTGCACTTGCAATCTGCTTAAACGATGAGCCAATAAAACCGAACTGAATGAAACTGAAATCATGTTTATTACCTTGTCAGTCAACACAACTACAAAAATTATCATCGCTGGTTCCTATTTTTTGGTCTGCAAACAAATACACATGGATTGGTGAGTGAGTGTGTACATTTTTGCTACTTAAAAAAAAAAAATTACTTTAGGGGGCGCTCCTGATGTCTGGTGGGCCTTTAAGGAAACTGGTATAATAATAGCTTACATTTGTGCATTTAGCAGATGCTCTTTATCCAGAGCGACTTACATTATTTTGTCAACTATCTGTTACTTCAGAGCCAGTTCCCCCTTGAGCAACTTAGGGTTAAGTGTCGTGCTCAAGGGTGCAATGGTGATAGCCTGGACAGTCTTGCCAGATTGGGCTCTTTTAGATTTTCTGGGTAAAATTGGCTTGGGTAGGTGGACAAAATTTGGGCTGGTTTAAGCCCTTCTATCACTGGTGATAGTGTGATTTTAGCACTGAACCAAAGGCTATAGGCCAACTAAAGCATGTACCGGTTCAGTTGAACACTCACTTGGACTAAAAAATATGAACATATCTCTCCTATCCTTGCTTTCTTGTATTGGCTCCCTATTAAAAGTCGAATCGATTTTAAAATTCTCCTCCTAACGTACAAAGCCTTCAGTGGTAATGCTCCAACATATATTGGACTTACTTGTCCCTTACCACCCTCCTAGAACCCTAAGATCCCAAAATGTTGGTCTTCTTGTAATCCCAAGAATATCAAAATTTCCCCACATCCGACAAGTGGACACTCTCAATACCTTTAAGTCTAGACTTGAAACTTTCCTCTTTACTGACCAACACTACGGGAGGCCTGTGCCAAGACCGACTCTCCATCATAGAGGCCCTTCCTAGATGCCCGTGCCAGGACTGACTCCCCTTCCCTGAGGCTTTGTGACTGACCCCCCTCACAATGGCACTGTCAAATGGACCCTTATTCTTACCCCCATGACCCATCTGACTCCTTGACTTTAACACTATGTATGGCCACTGCTACACTGTCCAGCCATAATTCCTGATAACCACCTATGGACTGACTACCATGTAATGTAAAATGGGATAATACTCTGGAACTACTATGAACCTTAGCTAAAACCATAGACAACTTGTAGTCGATCATGGTTACTACTGATTGTAATTTTCCTGTATGACCACTGGCAGTTGGGTTAGCCCCTTGAGTCGTGGATCTCCCCAAGGTTTCTTCCTAGACTAACTACACATAAGGAAGTTTTTCCTTGCCCCTGTTGCTCTTGGGTGCTCCTTCTGTAAAGCACAGTATACTATTGTAAAAGGCGCTGTGTTAATAAAACTGAATTGAATTGAATTGAATTGAGTTGATGGGCAAGCTCTCCAAGCAGTAAAGGGACTTGACACGCACAGACACACTAGAGAGAGTTTGGTTAGTGTCAGTCACTCAACTGAACACTTTTTATTCAAACCTACCTGCAGTGCAATGGTTTGCACGCACAGAAAACTTCACGTTGAATGAGAGCCAACAGACCATTTATACATTTACACATCTGTGTCTCAAACAGCCTATTCTCTGACTGGTACACGTTATTTTTCTATCCATTGTTCACCAGACTAGTGGCAACAGCGCATGCTGTCTCATCTGCAACTTTTGAGAAACACTGTCTACGCGACTGGAATTAAACGCTTCAAAGAAAAATATTTTGCTACAATAATTTCTGTAATCTAATTATTTGAGTAATCGTTCCAGTCCTTGTTTATTTTAGTTAGACATAGCCTATTAGCAGCTTTTGTAATTCCCATGCCATTTTGATTTTGCCAATAAAGTCTATGTCAGCTGCTGTGTTAACGCTTATCATTGACTTTGAATGGTTCATGTCATTCACTAACGCCTGTTTAAATTATGGACTGTATAAAAGCCTTAAATAAAGTGAGGATCTTTATGCATGCCGTACTATAAGAAGACAGAATAGCCTATGAAGTAGCCTATAATTTTTAGTGAATTGCCATTATTACCATTATATAAATGGTATATTGCAGCAGCCTAAGTCAAAAGATGGGCGGGTTTGGGCTGGAAAACATCAGATTTGTCTAACAAGACTGAGCCAGGATTCTAACCAGAGACACTCATACCCACAATATGACTACAAAACTGACATACAAACCTGGCTCAGAGGTTAGTATCCCGCGTATGGTTAGCAAAGTAAATCAAAGTTCTCCTTTTAGCAGGTGACAAGGATCACAGACATCAAGCGGGAGAAGATGACATAGGTATGAATGCAAAGAATTTGCATCTCAGACTTCTTCGTCATCTACAGAGTTTGGAGGTAGCAACATTCAAGAAACGGAGCCCTGCGTAAAGCGAAATTATGGACTTTATTGCCACCTGCTGTCCGTATGCAGTAATGCTACTCTGAGAGTTACCTGGTCCGCCTGAGTATGTGAGTGTATGTATATATATATATATATATATATATATATATATATATATAGGAGACTTTACAAACCTAATAGCCAAAACCATGGACAGATTGTAGTCTATCACTTATGGTAACTACTTTTCCTTCATGACCCCTGGCAGTATGGCTCCTTGAGCAATGGATCAGCCCAAGGTTTCTTCCTTGAATAACTACCACAAGGGATACCTTCTTTGAGCCTTTTGCTCTTGGGTGCTCTTTGTTAATGTCTGTAAAGTGCCACGCGACAATTCTATTGTAAATGGCGCTGTATAAACATAATATAATTGAATTAATGGTGGGCCTTGCACTAACAAAAATATAAAAATTATATCATTTGAAACAATTTGGTAATCAGTTACACTTAAATACCCTTACTTTATTTATATTAAGATCAGTACCAACCATCTTTAAAAGTATTATGAGAAAATACTACTAATAAAAAAACTTTGATGATAAAACAAAATTTAGGGCTCGAATAAAAACACACAAGGTCTCAGGTTAGAGAACCACCATCATCATTCACACCATTCAACACAGGCCTCATGAAATCAGTTATTGCAGATCATGCAGGACAACCAGTTCACGCTTTTTTGGGGGTCTTCTCTGTCCCCAAATGAGAAGTGACAGATAGGGCAAAGCTTTTTCCTTTGTCTTCTTTGCTTTTAGCTTTGGCTGTTCCACTGGCTTTGGCAGTTTTTCTTTAGCCTAGACTTGCTCTTAATGCACACACGAAATGCTTGGGGCTTGTTATATTTAAAGAAGGCGGCTTGGATCTCTTTCGGTTGGAGACAGGACTTTCCCAAACAGGAATGAACAACAAGTCCTCAAATGCAATGAAAACTGATTCATGGTCTGTCTCAACCTCAGCCTTGTGAGACAGATGTGGAACATTATCCTCACACACAGCGTTGATTCCAGTTGCCTGCAGGGAGCCTTTCAGAAATTTGCAATTACCTTAGGTTTTCACCACCAAATTTTTGCCTGGACAATCAGTGAACAGAAGGCTCTGGCTTTGAAAGTTTACAGAAAGTTTCAGTTGAGGGATTCCAAAAGCTTTGCACAAAGTGAAACGATGTGAAAGAATTTAGTGCACTATAGGCACTAACCCTCAACCCCCCAGATGATTTAGTTCTTGCATCCGCACTTTAAAACTAGTTCCGCCACCGATGAGGCTAACAAATTAACAACAGCCCAGATTGAATATTTTTCATTGGAGGGCAAAATATATGTATGTGATGAAAGAAATCTTTAAAAAAAATCTTTAAAAGCTATTGAAAGGTATGTTGGTAAATCAAGCTGAGAGGCATATGTGGGGGAACAGTGTGTTGACCTATTCTTCTGAAGAGGTTTGGTGTCAATAGGTCAACTGGCCAATGAGTATAATATATTTATTTATCACCCTGAGAAATGAAATACTGTTCTCTAACTGGCTGACTGAGTGTCTGTTATTCCCATTGACTGTATAAGGTCATTCCCCCTATACGTCTATTAAAAAAAAACGTTAATCACCGTTCTATATCAATGCTCTTTTGAATGTTAACTGTAACATAGTTGGTACTTGGCAGCCATAGTAAACAACAGTTGAACGAGCAAGCAACAGTGGAATCAGCTGTTATCAAACTCACCGTGGTCACTAACCAAAGAAAATAGTGCAACAACAGGTTATTTTCTGTTATAACTGAACCACATGTTTCTTTATGTTTAAAACGCTTGCTTATTGTCTTATTGTCTATACACATCAGTTGCAAAAAGGTGATAACGGCCTTCGAGGTGTCCCGATATAGAGAAACAACGGACTTAGCGTAGGCAAACACTTCTCCGCCTTCGCCGTCTCGACCCTCGTCCATTATTCCCCTTTATCGGGACACCTCGGCGCTCGTTATCTCTAACATAATGAAATAAATTGTGGAAAAGTTATAATTGCGACAGCACGCCTTGTGGCATGTGAAGGCCATCATTGTGTATGTTGCTGGGTTGGTTGTATGTGGCTAGGTTAACTGGTGAAAGAGCATAGATTACTATCAAAGATTCTACAGATCAGGACTAGCGTAAGGGGGTGCTTGCTGTTGCTATAGCAACCCCAAGAATTCACGAAGCAACTGCTAAGCAACCCAAAGTTCAAAAAAAAAAAAAAAAAAAACATCTAATACAAAATAAGAAAAAGACAGATTCTGTTACAGTTCATTGGCTAAAGTGCGCAGAAATCATGTGTACTGGTCGGCAAGACCTAGATCTTTTCAACACACACAGTTAAGCAGGACAATACGCACACAAGCCTATCAACGTTTTCTCCACAAGATCATAACAATAAAGAACAAGTCGAAATTTATCCAGACCAGAGCGAGGCAACGATTCGCAGACCATCTTACTGAAAATACCCAACGAGAACTGTGCACCATGCAAGACTGAAAGAGCTGCCCCCTTTCTGGCTATCTTTTTGTAAAAGGCTGACAAACTCAGCTTTTATCACTTGTTGCAAAGAAAAAAAATATACAGCGCCAAGGTTTATTTCAGACCCAGGAAATTAACAAATAATTTAGTAACAGCAAAACCACACGATAAACCCTCTATAATCGTAATAAACTAATAAACATGTGAAATTCGCATTCTTTTTTATTTCAATGTAAAGAAAACACCAATATCAGCACAGGTCACTTTTGTAAAGATGTAGGCTAATTCAAATTATTTTGTGACCGACTCAAGTTTCAAGTTTTGTGAAACTAAATTATATGCCACTTTCCAAAACAAATACACTGATCCCACAGAGTCCAAACAGCAAGGAGATATGCTCATATGCCAGGACTTCCTCCAGCTGAACACACTAGGCCTATGTTAAACGCATAGGCCGCTTGCTGGAGCAGGTAGAGGAGGTGGCTGGGGATCATCCTATGACCTTTTCAGAGTCGCTGGCAGGATTTTTTTTTAACGGATTTTTTTAATCAGATATGTCAGTGCATATCTCAGTTGACGAAAATACTTGGTTACAAAAGAGTGTATTTATTTACACACAAAGTTGGCTACTGCAGTGATTAACTTCTTAAAACATCCTGATGAACATATCTGCATTATAACTAATTCGGGCATCACGTTCAGTGCATCGCACGATATTCTGACAACTCTTTTAAGACTTGGACTGAAAAACTTGGAAGATTTGTCTGACCATTGCGAGTCACTGAAAGTAATAGGTGACGGGGCAGAGCTGCATGACGCAAAGTAGCCTAAACCGAAATTCCGAAAAGAGGTTAGACCTGGTCCTGGCCACAAGATGGCAGTGTTGCAGTGTTAGAATTGATGTTGTTAAAAGGCGCTTTGACCGTCACAACACATCTTACATTATTATCAGCAAATGAGAGTTCATTGATTGGAATTGTGTATTTGACTTTAGAGGAACTATTATGGTAGCACATCTGTCTTGAGACAAGTTGTATAAACTCATTTTCGTTTCAAATCGGAAAACACACAAATCTAAAGAATACAGCTAAGAAAAGGAGAACTACAAACTGCACTGATGTTCATTACAATATTCACATAGTTATGCACCACCATAGATAACCAAACACATTATTTCTGTGTAAGGTAAAAATACTGGTAAAACATGTAATTCCATAGATTTCTTGGGCCCGGGTGGGGGTTCAACGGAAGAATCCCACCGTTGTTATTGTACCCCCCTCCTTCTCCACATGTACGTCAGCATTGTCATCCTCCGCATTTATCAATGTGGGAACCCTCCTCCACTCCTTTCTCAAAGGAGCAGGCAGGAATGCGCTCTGAGCTGCCCGCCTGAGGCCTGTGTTATCTGTTCACAGAGATGTTTTGGTTCCCAGCAGAAGATCAACACAGACTCATTCTGTTTCTCTGGTTGTGTGCGTGTGTGATACAGAGAATGTTCACAGTGTGTCAGTATGCCTATAGTTCTGGATGTGTTTTGTTCTCAAATTATGATCTTGGAGTAGCTAATCTGGTACCCTCAAAGATCATCATGGATCACATTTTTGTCACTGTGGAACTACACTTCAATAATCATTCCTGTTCCTGTTTCAGCAAAATATTTATTTCTTTGGAGAGATTTGACACCATTATCGACATCTAGAATTCTTTACTTTGTGTTCTTTACTTTGTGAGAGAGAGAGAGAGAGAGTGAGAGAGAGAGAGAGACTCCTTCGGTTCAAGTCAGGGACCCTGTGACCACAATCGCCTCTTTGTGTGTGCGGTATGGATTTGTTATGTAAGCACCAGGCTCTGAGATCACCAACCTATGCAGCTGCTATCCTCTGCCACTGCACATGATGTTTTCCATAGAGAGAGAAAGAGAGAGAGAGAGAGAATACTGTAATACTTAGCAGTTACAGAGGCCTTTAATTTCTCAAACCACTATGTGGAATTGGGGGGAGACGGAACTGTCACCTCAGCACACCATAGAAAATGTGTTTTAGGCAGTTTTCATGGTAAAGGCAATACCAAGGTCAGTTTCTGAAAGCTAGGCTAGCTTTTTCATGCTATATTTTTCCACCGTCCGATAAGCAAGCATCAGACTATGAGGATGATATTTGGAAATAGAATAGAAGTAACAAGGGAATGAACCAATTAATTATTTCATGTCTCATATACATTAACTGCAAGTCACTCACCTAATAAACAACTGTATGAAGTACTTACATCATACACGCAGATGAACAATTATTAAAGGAGACAGAATGGAAAACCATATTTGCCTTGGCTTAGATGAATTAAGAGAGGTTGAGCATGGCCAGAGAACTATCATGAATACAAGGCATGATTGTACCCTCCTTCATATGAAAATAGCCACTAAAACATGGGCGAATTAGAACAAAGCCTACATGTGATGTCACATAACACAAAGCAATTGTGGTTCCACTGTGATAGCCAAAGAAGGGAGCATTTAGCCAAAAGGACTATCTATGTCCCCTTCAGTTTCAATAGTAAAAAAAAACACTCATATACAAAAGCTGACATTTTTAGACATTTAATAGTGCATGGGCCATGATTAATCTGTACAGAAATAATATTAATAATAAAAAAGATAAACCATTTACATTTTTGTAACTTAAAGCATAACATTTACAATAAAATAACATGGTACAAAAAAATGACATATTTGAGGTATAAATACAAGAATGTTTAAATTAACGTTCATTGTCATGCGTTATTGTTATTTGGGTGGCATACACTTGTAATGTACACAAAGGTTTACAACACAGGCAGAGCAAATCAGTTTTAGATTTTAACACAAAACTGCTCTCAGATCTTAGAAGATAAATGATATTTTATGTTTTGTTACTACTTAATCCTTTACTTCATTTTTAGCATTTAACACTGAGACAGAGGTACACTTAACAACAAAGCTTACGGTCATTTTTTTTTTCCTTCTTAGCACATTGACCTTCTCCATCCTTGCTCTCTACCCACCAAATCTCCAACTTCTTTACAGTAAAACCTGTAATATCTTCACCTTTATAAAAGGACCTCCTCAGGTACTTCCTCTTTTGTTTACTCTCCCATCTCTTCTCTCTCTTCTTTTCTTTTCCCCCCCCCAAGGTGAAAATGTGAGCAGAAGGCTAAAACACACCTTCATCTGCTCAAGGGTGCATTGGCTTATGACATCTGATAGATAGGAATAGCTACTGTCAGCTATATCCAAATTCAAAAGAAAAACAAAAACTCTCAAAAAACTTCTAAAACATCACACTGAAACAGTGGTGTCAGCCATTATCGTTTTTTTCGTTACACCCTCGTCCTCTTTTACGTTCTCACTTTTCAGAGGCCTGTGTGGCTGTTGATCAACAAGCTTTACTGTGAACATTTTGGTCCATCCATGTGTTGGTCTTTCTTCTCATTCTACTTAACTACAGCGCTTCTCAATCCTCGATCACAAGCCAGTCTGGCCTCTTACGTCCCAAACCTCAGGTGTTCCAGCCACCTTTTAGGTATATACACAATCTCTGACAGCAAGCAGGCTGTCACTCACAAATAGACACACACTGAGACACACACACACACACACACACACACACACACACACAAACAAACTTGTACAACACAAAAGGACAACACTAACCAATAGTTGCATCCATACAAACACTCCCTGTCATTTGTTCTCTAACTCTAGAAAACGTTAGTGTAGTTCTATTAATGAAATGGTAGTTTATGTAATAACTGCTGTTTTGAAACAGTGGCAAACACATGCACACAGCACACACACACACACACACATCGCTGATAATATCTTTCATATACTACATTGCAGCAGAGAGCCAGTGCATGGAATATATCTCATTTGTCTCTTAATCACATGGTATACACACACATATTATATCTCCCCAATACACACATACATTCACACCCATTTTGCATACATAGTCCATTTTGCTTCCCAGAAGCTGTAGAACCCCTGCCCAACCCAAGAAATTTTGGCATCACCGTTGACCGCCCCCCCCCCTCCCTAGATGGGTCTGATCCTGTGAGCCCTCTGAGAGGGATGTCACAGTGCAAGACGTGAGCTGTCACGTCATGTGTCCATTCCAGTCTTAGGCAGTTGTTTTGCCTTTGACCTGTCCAACTTTGTGTAGAGATAAAAAAAAATAAAAACTGTATACCAACATTTTATTTTGTCGTTCATAAATACTCTTGAGTCACTGAGTCTGTTCAAGAGGAAGGAGCCTTGTAGGCTACTGAGTCTTTCTCGTTCTTGTTATCCACCACTCTCTGAGATGAAGGGTGAAGGGAGAGAAGGATTTATTTGTCCGCTGGGGAGGTGAAGGAGTCTCTGATCCGAACTACCTCTGCAGCACACTGGTGTCCATAGAGTTTATTGTACCACTCTGGGAATCGACCCCTGAGAGAGAGAGAGAGAGAGAGAGAGAGAGAGAGAGAGAGAGAGAGAGAGAGTTAGCTAAGTATGTCTGAGGCAGCACATACCGGCTATACCTACATTCTCCAGGGGCTGTACAAGCCTGATGCATTTGTAAGAGGTGGCATAATGCAGACAGATTAGTGCTGTGAGTGGAACAGACTGACACCATAATCCCACCCAGGGTGGAAGTATGTGTTTGGGCTGAATATGGCTGTTTCTCAAAGTCAAGGAAAGATGCTTGACCAGGCTCAACGGCTGCTTGCTATGTCATTAAACGCCGCCAAGCACTGTTCAAAAGTCAGGGATCCTTCAAAATCCTCCCTTGGTACAGAGTCTTATTTTCTTAGAATTTTTGAGGATGCATCTGCATATCCTTAATTTAAAAAATACCCACAATCCTTTGCATATATACACAAGTTGGCAGATTTTAAAAGGGCAGTAGCACCGCAGCAGAACACATTTATCTCAAATGCTAGAAAGGTTTCAGCCTTGCCTCTGGAGTAACCGACTCGTAAGGAAGCATCCTCAACATTAAGAAACAGCTATCGTATTTATGTGGTTGTGCTGCTACAGAACTGCCCATAAGCTCAAATAGTACTTCCACATTGACATTAGTGAATAAGATGTGTATGTGTGTGTGTGTGTGTGTGTGTGTGTGTGTGAGCTGTAAAGCTTACCGGCAGTCCACTCTGGAGATGTGTGTGAGGCGGGTCTTGTTTTGGCCACAGGGCTCCATGTAGTATCGTGAGGTCAGGATGTTGGCACGCACCCCCATCACTGCTGCTCGGTCGTGATCCACCGACGCACTCACCACAGCACACGCGCCCTTGGGCAAGTCTGTCAGCCACGTCCTACAGGACGCACACAAAAACATTAGCATCCAGGCTAGTAGAGAGAGCCATGGGACAGACGGTCCTGTTAGAGAGACACTTAAGGTGTGGCTGTTTTGTTCAGACCATAAGGAGCATCGCTTACCTGAGCACCACATGGTCTCTGGGTGGGTGTGGGGCCATGCTGTTGCGGACGTACTGGTAGACCTCAGCCCGCTCCTCAAGCGACTCCACCACGCGGCCCTCCAGCAGGTCTTCATCCCAGTGCTGCTGCTCCCGCAGCACCCGAGACAGCACCTCCTCCACCGGCGCCGGCACCTCCACCGATGCCTTCCACAGACGCAGCGGGGAGCCATCATGCACCTGAGGAGAGGGGCAGGAGTTAGTGTTTGTTGCTGTGTTTCGTTGCTCATATACATCCTTCATGTTCAATGCCAAGTCCAAACCTCAGCTTAAACAACATTCAATTTCTGTGACTATTGCCATGGATCTGACTTAGTGGGCAACGTGGATAGAAAATGTACCAATGTCTAGAACCTGTTCCAACACTTAAATGACCCCTTCATGTCTGACCAAAAGAAGCTGAAATCCAATTAACCAAAGCTACAGGCTTGTACGAACTGGCTTACACTGTCAGGTCCTATTCCGAATAACTTTCTCATGTAGAGGCAACATGCGACATATGAGGAAGAGCAGTGCACCAGGCCACAGATTCTACCCTAAAGAGGTTTACAGTCCCAAGGGCTAAGCAGGAAGTGTGTGTGGGAAGCATGAGCGGCATGGTATGTGGGGGACAGGAAGCGGAGCACGCTGCACTGCACGGCAACGAGGAGTGATGTCATGGCAGGCAAGAGGCCAGAAAGGATGCTGGGAATGGAGCGAGCTTGTGTCGCTTTCACACGGACGTCGGGCCTGGTTCACAAGAAACGCCCAGCAGTCACCAGAGAGAGATAGAGGACAAGCACATAAAAGGGCAAAAGGGCTTAAAGGGATAAAGGGCAGCAGCAAAGATGGCTGTGGAGCATGGCAAGGGAAGAGGAATATTCCAGAACTGTGGCTTATGACTTCATAGAACAAAAAGGTTCCATCCACTTAGACTAACAGGGGTGACATGAATGAACACTATAGTCATCGGAAATTCAAAAAGCCCCCATTTGTGTGTCTCTGTGTGTGCGTGAGTGAGTGAGTGTGCGAGTCTACTTTGTTGAACATCTGGTACCTTCTTGTAGGCGAGTTCGGCAGGCTCGGGTGTGGAGACACTGTCGTAGCCGCGGAACTTGTCCTTGGCCTCCTTGAGCAGGGCGTCCAGGGCATCCCTGAGGTGGGAACGGTAGCCTTGTGGCCCGCAGCCCTCCGTCAGCTCCTCCATGCGCACGGGGCTCAGGCACTGCTCCACATAGGAGTTCCTACAGCGACTCATCTCCTCCGGGATCTGTAACACAACACACAACACACACATGGGCATGGTTAGCTTGCCGGTTATATTATAATTATAAGACAGCAAATGCCCCACCAAAATGTATCTGTTATGTAAGGTCCAAAGAAGCAAAACAAGTATTTGCAAATTCGGTGTGGAGACTCAAGTATCCAATTAAGACGTCATGCACATAGTGTAATAAATCCCAGCACCATCCAACAATGTTCAGGTAACATTTAACAATATATATATAAACAATAAATTGGCATGAAACAAGGAGGCATTGCACTGGCATGTTTCACTACATATGGTAGCTGTGTGTCTCTCTTTCCGGTCATGCTGCTGGTCTGACACATGGTGTCTTGTGCTAAGTATTAGTGGACATAATTCAGTTATCAAAGATGAAAATAGAGAGTCAGTTAGAGCAGGGGGAAACATTGGTGCCTGAGGCATCTCTTCTATCGTGTCCTTTAGTTCCCCTCCAAAAAAAAAAAAAAAGCCACTCAGAAAAAAGGTCAGAGATGATGAGGCATCGTGATAACTACAGACGCAAATGTAACCAAGTGTTCTGCTCCTGGACTATGTCAAAATACACTGTAGATCCTCATGTCCGGTAATGGCTGCCTGAGATAACGAAGCCTGACTAATAATCAACAGTGCCAGTGTGGACGGGGTCAAGCAGTCATGACCTCCAGCAGACCAGTCAGGTGGAGCTTGGGCAGAGGCCTGCTGTTGTTTGGGCTTGCCGTTTGCCAGCATTCATTATTTTTGAGCTTATCCAATCAAGAACTTCCCATTGGCCTTGGCATGCAAGGTCAGCCAGGATGTTTGGGTCAGGCTCCGGTGGCAAGGGTAAGGGGCGGGTGAGACTGAGTGGGTGGGTGCGGGGTTGGCTTGTGATGAGGGCAGGGCGAAAGAAAGCTGTTGTTTTGTGGCATGCTTCTAGAGGCTTTCTGCCATATCCTCAGACAAGGTCGCAACCTTACGTAATCATGGGCTTCGGCATTCCAGGAAGGCCTTGACTGACCCTAGCAACACGCAAACTGAAGGCTCTTTCAGTTAAAAAAAAAGAAAAGGGGGGGAGTAAATAATATCCGGGGAGGAGGGCTTGAGGTGAGTCTAATCAGCTTTGCAAACCCCCTACCTCTGTTGCATAACAACAAAAACCTCAACAACACAGACCACTACTCCAGCTGGCAGAAGGCCTGGTGAGAGTTGGCCCAGCTTGTCATGAGTTAACCCCCCTCCCCCTTCCCCAGTTCATCTGCTGTTTGTGCAGGGTTGGGTAACAAGGTGCTCCGTGTGTTCCAAGGTGTAAGGCTTTCATTAAAATGCTAATTTGTCAATGTGTACTGTACTGTATAGGTTAGTATTTGCTCAGTAGGCATTAGATGTATTATACAAATGCAAGGCTTTGCTGTGTAAATAACAGAATGTGATGTCTTGGTGCCTGCACTGTAGGTCAAGTAAAAGATAAATGCCAAGATGAGGTCTGTTTCTGTGTGTGTGAGAGTTCTGTGAACGCAGTGACATATAGAAAGTCTGCATGATTTATTCACCAGTATCAGCAGTCACCAGTGTTGTAATGGAGTGGAAGGAATGGCTGGGTTGGGTGTCACTAACCTGGAAGAGTTTGCGGCACTCCTGAATCATGTGGGCCAGACCATGAGTAGCAGCCAAGTTCTCATTCAAGTCCCTTTGGTCAGGTTTACCTAGGTTCTGCTTCCTGTTCATCACTCTGCAACACACACACACACACACACACACAATGTCAATGCCACCTTCCAAACACTTCCTCACAAACAAACAAAGTACATACACATACAAACTGATGCACAGACAAACATACATCCACACTTCTCTATCAGTACAAGGGACAGCGCGATGGAAGAAAAGTGGGTCAGATGGAGTTGCGTAAACTTGGTGGCGAGACCTTTCTCTCGTCCATACTTGGCCTTTATTTTCTTCCCCGCCCTATTCTGTTTCTCTCTTTTTCATTCACCTACCTACACTCATTTTGTTTTTCTCTCTATCCCTCTTTCTGCCTTCCTCTCTGCCCCTTTCTCTCTAGCTCTGTTCTCTTTCCATCCTGTCTTTGGCTCAGTGAAGCTGTTTCCCTTCCTGTGGTGGGGCGCTGCCTTGCCATTGTCTGTTATGTAATTGGCTGCTTTGTGTAATTATACAGTATTAGCAAAACTTCCCAAGGCAATTAAGACAGTACTTAAGGTTGTCTGTTTGATTTGACAAATGAAAGGAGTTCAAGAGGGTGAAGGTGGGATGCATCCTGGCCACACATAAACACATGCATGTGTGCACACGCACACCCATGTACACACACACACACACACACACACACAACGACATCTACAGTGTAGTAACAGTATAAGTCTTTGAAAAGACACCAGCTCAAACACACACACACACACACACACACACATACACACCCAACCACCCACACACACATACCTGGGCGAGGAGCTGTCACGGCGCAGCGTGTTCAGGTGAAAGAGGGACGGGGCCAGGCACACGGCCAGGTTTGTGCAGGTCATCTGGTTGTCAGCCACGCTGGCCGTCACGTCACTCAGGAAGCACAGGAGGGTCTGCAGAGCCTCGCGCGCCTCGTCCGGGAGCAACAGAACCGCCGCGCGCACCGCCTGCAGACGCTGCTCTTTAGGCATGTCTGAGAGAGAGAGAGAGAGAGAGAGAGAGAAAGAGAGAGAGAGATGGACAGCGAGACAGAAAGGAAGAGAAGGAAGAATGAGAATTAATATTTAGGACTATTTAGAAAGACTAAGAGGGCAGAAGTAGTTTTCACCGTACGTTCATTTCCCCTTCTGGGTACGGAGGAATAATGACTAATGACTATGTTTGTCTTTCACTACACAGTGAGCTCACAGAGAAATCAGGCATAAGCCCCATCAGTATTCACCACTACCACCACCATTGCTGGGCAGCTCTGCTCGCTCTGGTGGTCCTGTGTGGCTCACATACATAACAGCCCCAACGAGAGACCTCCGCTCAGGTTTGCTGTGAGATGAAGACTCTAAGACAGGGCATACATGAGCCATCAGATTTACCCTCTGAACACACTGGCACTCTAATCCTGGTTCTGAGGAATTGGTGTGTGTGTGTGTGTGTGTGTGTGTGAGTGTGTCTGTGCCCTCTAAAGTAGAGAGGTGGAGAATGTATGCGTGAAAGGTTATGAAAGTGTGTGAAAGAGTGTCTGTATGTGGTAGCAGAGGGAGAATTCGGAAATGACAAGTCCCATCAGAATAAGTTTGAGATCCCTATTTGTTCTCTGAGGAGACATTTATCTTAACTTTGCCAGTAACATGAACACACGCCAACTTAACCTCTCGAAGACCTTCCTCATGCAAGCAATTCTCTGGCAAAGCACACACCATTGTTTTACATAACCAATTTCCTAAATTTGAAGTTGGACTTCAACAGCAAAATTCCACCATACATTCATGGCCCCAGAAACTGCAGGTGTTGCTGGAAGTTCATGGAAAACAGAGAGTGGCCACACTAGGGCTTCACTGCTGGCCCATGACATACGTTGACTTCACTGGACACTACAGGGTTAATGTGGCTGTTGAAGATAAGGGTGTTGAGTAACTGGGGGATGGCGAAGCACAGCACACTAATTTACTGCCTATGCCACCACATCATTTGACAGGTATTTCCTGTGGTCGCCTTGTGTGTTTGCTCATGTGGCTTTCACAATCAGACCCTTATACCAACACCAATAGTGTGGTGTGTGTGTGTGTTTGTGTGTGTGTGTGTGTGTGTGTGTGTGTGTGTGTGTGCTGCTATCACATATACTTTGTTTTGTATGTTAGAGGTGAGTGACTGTGTCATTATACCAAGGGAAGAGGAAAGGGGTGTCTTGGGTATGTGTCAAGTTTTTGGCTTGAGCTGAAGTGATTTATGTAAGGGAGGTTTTGTTGTGTGTGAGGGAAGTGTGTGTGTGTGTGTGTGTGTGTGTGTGTGTGTGTGTGTGTGCGTGCGTGTGCGCTTGTGTTTGAATGTCTATGAGCCCGTGTGGATGTGTGTGTGCATTTTGTTTTCTTACATTGGTAGATCTGCAGGAAGGTGTCTGACAGTTTGGTGGTGAAGAGGGGCTCGGGCAGATCTCGGAAATACTGCTTCAGCATGTCAGCCACGTCATAAGCTGATTGGCCCTCGTAGCTAACTCCGCCCCCATCCGCACCACAGGCCTCGTTCATCTGGCGAAGCGCCTGGATACGGGACTTCACACCTGACTTCCTGAATAAGCCCACCTGTATGACCACACACACACACACACACACACACATTAGGCTCCTGGAAAAACCATGTTTTGCAAATGGCTACAAATCTGTCCAATGGGCTGTTATCTGTCAAGTGCAAGGATGCATCCCCCAGGAGGCGTCTCTAAGAATCTGTTTTTCTTAGACTGTTCTGCTTCAGTCACATTGAAAAAAAAAAAAAAAAAACAGAAAGACTCTGTATGGAAAAAAAGGCTGATCACTCCACAAGCGGATGTCTAAGAATACAGTGATTATGTAACAGAGGCCTTATTTTCCAACTTGTGCGAAGTCAAAGATTCTTCCATGTGAAGTACCCCCTGTCTAAGTACTGACTCTTCCCACGCCTGGAGGCAATGTAAAGTATCTGATGGATGGTGTGTGTGCGTGCGTGCGTGTCAGCTGGGACAATAAGTAACAAGTGGATGTGTGTGTTTTTGTGTGAATCACAGTTTCCTTGTCTGTGTGTGTGTGTGTGTGTGTGTGTGTATGTGTGTGTTTATTGTTTTGTTTGTTGTTTAGTCCCCATCACACATGTCTATGCTCATGCAGGGCTTCTGGGCTGAGGAGATAGAACAGAGACAGAGCTCCCCACTTGGATCCACAGGCTTGGGACAACACAAGAGGGTCAACTCCACAAAAACAGGTCTATGGGTTTGTGTACTGCCTGGGGATGTTTATAGGTCTGTTTCCTGTCTCAACGTACAACTGTGTGTGTGTGTGTGTGTGTGTGTGTGTGTGTGTGTGTGTGTGTGTGTGTGAGAGAGAGAGTAAGATCTGTGAGTGACCTGTAGCATGTGTGCGAAGGTATGTACATTTTATGTAATGTATGTATGTATGTGTAAGTGTGTGTGTGTGGGTGTGTGTGTGCTTTGTACTTCACAAACAACAGATGTGGTGGGTTTGCACCCTGAAGGTGTAATACAATAAAAAGCAGGTTGTATCCTGTTTGCCTATAGATTCCTCTCTGTACATGTGTGTGTGTGTGTGTGTGTGTTAGACTCACTGACCTGGTCTAGGCACTGGCTCCGGAGGTAGCGCATGGCCTGCTGGATGCTCTGGGGCAGTGGCTGACCTGTCCGCTGCACATTCACATGCAGGGGGACGCCAAACACACTCCTGTCCTTGTAATCCCGCACCTTCATGCGCTTCATAAACTTGGGCACAGCCCTGTGAGACACACACACACACACACACACACATTCCTTGTTAAAATACCACAACAACAGAAAGCTAAAAGACAAGCCCCTAAACACTTTCTGAAACACACACACTCTAAAACGGTGACATGGCAGACCACTTACATAACAAGCCAACATGTGTGTATGTGTGTGTGTGTGTGTGTGCGTGCGTGTGTGTGTAAGTGTGTGTATGTCCAGAGTGCTTGCTGGACCCTGACCCCTTGAGTTCTCAAGCGGCATTCATACTCAGACTCTTAAACAAGGGCGCGCTTTCAGCCACTTGTGATTTCTCCTCCATTATTCCCTCTCATTCCCGATACTCTCTCCCCCTCCGAGATTTTTCCGAGCTACGCAACATTCCTTGTGGTGGGAACAAGAGCACATTGTTGGGGTGCGTGACACCACAAGCTTTCCTAACCCTCCCCTTCACTCAAGTGCAAGGCTGTGATGTGTGGGGTGTCACTCCATGAATATGGCAAAAAAAAAAAAAATGATGTGTGTGTGTGTAGACAAATGAATGACAGTCAATAATAATAATCTACATAATCTAATCTAATCTATAATCTAATAATAATAATCTACCTTTGATCCCGCTAGGGAAAATTTGGTCTCTGCATTTATCCCAGTCGTGAATTAGTGAAACAAACAGTGAGGTGAAGCCTCAAGACAAACCCGGCGCAGCGGTCTGCCTGTAACAGCCCGCGGAGCAGTAAGGGGTTAGGTGCCTTGCTCAAGGGCGCTTCAGCCATGGTCCACTGGTCAGGGATCCAACTGGCAACCCTTTGGTTTTAAGTCTGAAGCCCGAACCAGTAGGCCACAGGTGCCCCACTTGAGTGAATGTGTATCGGAGGACTAAAATGTTTCTGTCACAGAGACATTGTGTGTGTGTGTGTGTGTTAGTGTGTGTATTTACAGTATGTGCACATAGAGGAAACCCAGAAGCCCAAAGGCCTACAGAGGTCTGTTTTCCGCCTTTAGGGTGTGAGAATAAACACAGCAGTCAGACAATGGGAGCCAGGGCAGGGGCCACATGTGTGTGTGTGTGTGTGTGCGTGTATGTGTGTGTATGTATGTATTTATGTATGTATGTGTGTGTGTGTGTGTGTGTGTGTGTGTGTAATTTGGGTGTGTAATTGGGTGCTGGGTGGTGTATCCAACCTAGTTGTGTCAAGCTAAAGGATTTACAGTGGTTCTTTGAAAGCCTATGTGTGTATGTGTGTGTGTTTAGTATGTGACTGACAGAGGGAAGGCGTTATGTTCACAGGCAGGAATGTCCTGAGCTGTGGTGGCACACAGGAGTTCCTTGTGTGTCAACGCAGGAGGGACTGACATAACAGGGGAGAGACGAGAGGAGAGTTATGGATGGAGTGGAAAAAGGGATGAAGTGAGAGGTTTAGCGAGAAAACTAAAAGCAAACAGGGAATATGATAGGAGAGAAGAGGGGAGGAGAGGAGAGGAGTGAAGAGGAGAGGAGGAGATGAAGAGGAGAAGAGAGGAGAGTAACAGAGACAGGCTGGGTATGGGAGAAGAGGAGAAAGTGTTGAGTGAGGGTAGCCTGTTGACATGTGCTTTCACACCCTAATCACTATGTGTGTGTGTGTGTGTGTGTGTGTGTGTGAGAGAGAGAGAGAGAGAGCAAGAGAGAGACAGAGAAAGAAAGGGTGGAGTGAGGGATTAACTGCACATATTTAATCAAACTCCTGACTTATGTCTGGCAATATGTAGGTGACAGTGCATGCGTGGGCGCGTGTGCATATTTGTGTGTGTTTGCATATTTGTGTGTGTGTGTGTGTGTGTGCGTGCTGGTATATTTGTGTATGTGACAGAGGAATGACTCTTGCGTTAGTGTAGCTTCAGCTCCCTATAATTATCCTCTGAGAACAGAATGTGAGAGACAACCTAAATACTCACCCCAAAATACAAACACACACACACACACACACACACACACAGTGTACACACTACACACACTTCTCCACATATGCTACAGGCAGTAGAACATAAGTAAATGGCAATTTAGGACACTGAAGAACTGAAGAGGAAGAAACAGAGAGAGAGAGAGCAAGGACTGTCCAATGAAAGAAAAGAAACAAAAAAAGAAAAAGAAGAAAAAAAAACAGGAAGGTTGGCAGACAAAAGAAAGAGCCGGACTCAACACAGGTCAGGTCAGGCAGGACAGATGGACAGGAAGACACACACACACACACATACACACATACAGCAAACACAAACACCTTCAGAGGGAGGGCTGATATAAGGCCAGCAGATAGATACACACACACACACACAGACACAGACACACGCATACACACTCACCAGCTGAAGCCATGCTTGTTGGTAGGGGTGTGTTTCTCCAGACACACACACACACACACACACACACACACAGACACAGACACACGCATACACACTCACCAGCTGAAGCCATGCTTGTTGGTAGGGGTGTGTTTCTCCAGACACACACACACACACACAGACACACACACACGCATACACACTCACCAGCTGAAGCCATGCTTGTTGGTAGGGGTGTGTTTCTCCAGCAGGGCGGTGAGTTTGAGCAGGCTGTACTTCTGCAGCAGGTTCATCTGTAGCACCGACTGGCAACCGATCTGCAGCGGTGACGACGACAGACTGGGCCTGTGAGAGCTCTGGAAACTGGGCCAGCGCAGCTTCTGGGGCCTATACACACACACACACACACACACACACACACGCACACACGTTTACCTTCACTTGTTTGCTTATGAATGTGCAAACACTTCATCCCTCATATGAACACACTATATTTACACACCTCCCATGCACACACAGGTATAGCTGGACACACAGCTTTTCCAATTTTACATAACATGTCTTGCAAACACACACACACACACACACACACACACACACACACAGGCAGCTCTGTTGGAACTTGGGGTCAGAAGTCAGGTAATCACTGGCTTCTCACAGTGTGTGCAACCTTTGTCACCCTCATCTAGACTCACAGAGTAACACACACACACACACACACAAGGAAAATATTTAGTGATTGAGACAGATCATCTAGAATCTAATTAATATGTTCATCATTGTGTGTGTGTGTGTGTGTGTGTGTGCTTGTGTGTGACTGTGACTGAGTGAATAGGGGGTTGTCTGAAATTCCTCCTGTGCATTCCGGTGGGATCGTCGTAACCCCTGGAGACGAAGGAGCATTCCGGAGACCTTACCACAGTAAGTGCAGTGTGGTCGCCTTATGTAAGGGGAAACGTTCTGACTTGCTCCGTCTGTCTTTTTTGCTCTCGCTCTCTCCATCTGTTCATGCATTCCCCCTTCTCTTTCTCTCTCTCTCCCTTTCTCTCTCTTTATCCCTCTCTCTCTGTTTCACCTGGTGACCCTCTCTTTACCTCTCTCTGTCTGCTTTCACTCCTCTCCTTCCCTCCTTCTTTTCAAAGTTCCTTCGCTCTCATCTTCACCTCTCACTTCACCTGCATTAACACACGTCCTCCACTGCTCTACAGACAAGCCTGAAGTCTTACGCACACAAGGGTTTCAAGAGCTCTTTTTATAAGTTAAAAATCAAAATAAAAAAAACTGTTGCGGGATTAAAAGAAGTTATGGGTGAGACTCACTTACAGTTTGCAACTAGCTTATTATCATGAACTGAGTGACTGTGCCCATGGAAGACACACACACTCACACAGCACATACACACACACACACACACACACACACACCACACACACACACATACACACACACACTCACACAGCACATACACACACACACACACACACACACAATCACACAGCACATACACACACACACACTCACACAGCATACACACACAACACACACACACACACACACACACACAAACTATACCTGTTAGCTCGTGTGAGAGAGGCCCCGACTCCAGAGTCCCTCCTCTGGCGTTCTCCAGCGGGGTTCCCGTGCTGTCTTGATCACTGCCGTTCTCCTCCTCCAGCTGGTTCTGCAGTGGTGAGGACGGGCATGGTGAGGCCGAGTCCAGAGCCGAGTCAGAGTCTCCGTCCTCTTCCTCGTCCTCCTCTTCCTCGTCGTCTTCGTCATCCACCTCTTCCTCTTCGTCGCCAGCGACGACCGCCTCTGTCCAGGCGTTGACCAGCCTCTGAAGTCCGCTCACGTCCTTCAGTACGTCCTCCAGCTTGCGCTCGTCTTCATCTTCCTCCCCACCGCCTCGGGACAGCGAGGTCGGCACGTTGTCGTAGATGCTGAGGCGGCTGTCCAGGGAGGCTGATGACCCCCGTCGAGGACGACGGCGAATGGTGGAAGCACCACTCTCCACTCCACGTCTCCGCTGTCCGCCATCGGCAAGCGCCTTCGGGAAAGTTCCGGGCTTGTGGCCCTCGGGCAGGTAGAAGAAGATCACCCCTTCTTCGTCCTCCTCCTCTTCCTCTGCTTCGTCTTCGTCGTACTTGGAGGACGACGAGGCCGAGGCCGATTTCTTGCTGTTCCGTCGGTTCTGTGCAACCACACCGTTATCATGAGAGGCGTTGCTCTGGTTTTGTTGAGATCCAGGTTCCGGTTGGCGTTCTGGACGGTGTTCAGGTTGTGCTTGTCATTCTGGGCCGCGTGGCGGCGCTTCTCCTGGTGGTGCGGGGGCTGAAGAAGCAGGCTGAAGGGGTCAAAACCCTCCAGGTACATGCCCCCGCGCTTGGAGCCCGACACGCCCGCGGCGGTGCTGTGGCTGCGCGCCCGCGTCACGGGGCTGGGCGTGCTGACGGCCGAGCCGCTGCTGCCGCCTTCCGACTGGCTGCTGCCGGCGCTGCCGCTGCTGGTCTGGGTGAAGTAGGACACGCTCCGGTGGCGCCCGTGGGTGCCAACTCCACCGCCGACCGCGACGGTGTTGCTGACGCCGCTCTCTCCGTTCTGGGTCTGGTTGTGGTTCTGGGCGTGGGCCGGGAGGATGTCCACGCAGTTGAGCCTACGGAGCTTCTCCTCGTCCAGGCCCTCCTGGATCCCCACGGGCCCGCTGATCTCCAGCTTGGAGCGCGGCTTCTTGCGGCGAGTCAGCGTGCCACTGCGCAGCCTCAGGCTCTCCATGCGCTTCAGGAAGCTCTTGGCCCGCGAGCGAGTGCTCGTGCTGCCGCCGTTGTTGCTGCTGCTGCTGCTCTTCCCTCCGCCGACGGACCCTCCGTCCACGCCGCACGGCTTCACCTCGAACGAGAAGCTACGCATCTCCAGCGGCGAGGGGAGGCCGTCAGAGAGCGAGTCTTCGTTGGCGCCCGACGTGGCTGACGAGCACACGCTGCCCACCGAGCTCGCTCGGGTTGCGCCGCCGCCGCCGCCGACGCTGGCTGTCGACGAGACAGAGACGCCCACTCCGGGGCTGGAGGGCGTGCCGCTGGCCAGTCGACCTCCCCGCTCGGATGCCGCGCCATCCTTCCGGTCGCCCCCGCTGCCTCCGCTGTGCAGAGAGCCCACCTCCGGCTGCTCACTCAGGTCCGTCAGGACACTCTCCGTGCTCCTGCCCTGCCGCAGACACTCGTCGCCAGGGAAGGGGGGCTCGCCGCCAACCCCCGGCGGGGAGAAGACGTCCAGCTCATCCAGGCGTGACCAGCGCTTGCTGTCTCTCTGGAAGGTCCAGCGGCCACTAATGGCACAGGGCTCGTCCTCATCGGAATCATCACTCTGTTGAAAAACAACAACAACAACATTCAGATTCTTTCCTGCTCTGTAACCCACACACTTCACTAACCAAGTCACTAATCTAATGACAAAATATTTAATGTCATATAACATGTAATTAACATCAAATTCTCCTAAATTCATGTTTAAATGTTTGACATTATTATGAATTGGGGGAGTTTGGGATTTGGTTATCTTTGAGGAAGTACTCTGACTTCTAAGTGTGGTTGTTCATGAATGCAAGAGCACAGCACATTCCTATTACATATCATTTCCTTAAGCAATTTCACTCAGATAAGATGCCTTGGGGAGAGAGAGAGAGAGAAAGGGGAGAGGGTTGTTATTGTATGTTACTGAGCCATGTCACATGTAGCCACCCACCCCCAAACTCCACACAACCCCCCCCCAAAAAACTCCTCCACTTTGTCTAATCTATCTCTCTCCTCCAGGGTAAGTAAGGAAATTCCACCTCTGACACACGACACACACACACACACACACACACACAGTGCATTGGGAGTTCATATCCCTGCTGGAGGGTGTCCTGGTCAAACACCACTTCCCAGCCCCCAACCCAAAACTCCAACCACCAGACCAGCCAGAGTAGCTGCCTTCTCTCTCTCTCTCACGTGCGCTCTCACTCTCTCTCTCATGGTCTCGCTCTCTCTCTCAGGGAATGCCTGAATGGTAGGTGGAGGTGGAGGAGCTGATGGCTTTAGTGTTGGAGAAATACAGCCACACGGCAACCACTTAGCATAACTGCTGTAATTGAGCAGGTGAAAGGAGAGTCCAGCTATCCAGGAACCAGCAAAATAAACAGCCAGCCTAAGACTGAGTGCTTTGGGATGTGGCTGAATATAAGCATGTGTGTGTGGTCACAAATGTGGTGAAAGATGTTATGACATGGATGTATTGTGAAGGATAATCTATTGTGAATGAGCTGTAGCTATGTGATATTGCAGAAGTGTGTGCTTATGTGAATGTGGAATGATTGTATGAATACTTTAGATATGTGCTTGAGTGAAACTAAATGGTAGTGTGTGTGTGTGTGTGTGTGTGTGTGTGTGTGTGTAGTTTTATGTGTGTACAGAAGTGCCAGGGTTGAGAAGAGGGGGGCGTGGGAGCACAGAAGCGTCTCCGTCACGGTGGCTAAAGGCGCCAGTGACGAAAGTCCATAAAAGGCGGCAGGGCCGTAATTTTACAGCCCCTCAGGGCAACAGGGCCTTTGATCAGGAGCACTGGGCAGCCCAGTCTCAAGGGCCTCTGAGACAGGGAAAGACAGAGGCTGTCCTCTCATTCGCCTGTGTGAAAATGTGTCATGAAATACCAGGAGGAGTTTACTGCATGTGGCAGTTCAGCTGGCTGTCGTGATGAAAAAGCCTCAGTAAATCTGAACACTACCCAGTCCACTGCTGTCATTTTCGTAAAGCTATAACAATCTTCGGACGCTTAGGACATTCCGCTTCCGTGTGGAGGGAATGGGGGAAGAAGGAATCGGAGAAACCTGAAGACGGGTAGCCGATCAACACATTCCTGAGGGGGCCAGTGGGGTTTCGGGGATTGAAAGGCCGAGCAAATGACTTCCTTCATTGACGGCGTGACCCCGGCGTTTAACTCCTCGGGCCCGAGGTGACACTGGAGGGTCATCGTCTTTCACGGCGGGAGACCCTCGACAAGGATGGCATTGTTCCCGCAGCCAAAGCGTGTAAGCCATTGGAAGTGGTGTACACAAAGGCCGGGACGTAGCTAAGAGCGCCTGACAGCTCGTATTTGGTCAAGGCAAAAGCTCCTTTTGACAGGGGCATGTCTGGAATTAGCTGTGTGTTTGTGTGGCCTGACTGAATGCACTCAAAGTTACTGAAACACTGGATATGGTTCGCAAACCTCAGAGAGACAAATCGCACAAAATACGCACATACACACACACAAACCTCAGAATACAAATCACACACACACACAAACACAAATACACATACAGACATGTGCAATGAGAACTTATGGACAGAGAAGAAGGCATGTGGACAACGTTCTGCTCCTTTTATGGAGAAGAAGGGAATGAGGAAGCATCAAGTGGGAAAAAGAGGACAAAAGCAGACAGAGGGAGGAGAAGAAGGAGGGATCCCCTACCACAACCCCTTCATTTTCCACATAAAAGCCATCACTCACTTCTAGCAGCGCTCAAATAGCCAACAGGGGAGGAGAAAAAAACACAGGAGGCTCCTTATAATTAAACCAAAGGACAAAAACACACATGGATTTACTGTGTGGAAGAAGGGAGAGATAAGGAGAGGGAGGGAGAGAGCGCGAGAGAGAGAGAGAGAGATGAAGGGAGGAGTTGAGGGAGAGAGTGTGAGGAAAGATAGCGGGACTGTAAATTCTCACTTACCCTCTTTCTCTGAGGAGAACGTCCAGCCTCATCAAAGCACACTTATTTAGTGTATGCAGTCTCCTACATGTGATTGGGGGGGGGGGAGGGTGGGGAAGGAAAAAAAGGAGACACAGGTGAATTTTTGCACTTTCCTTTCTCAATATGCATTCCACACTAGCTTTCTCCTTACACTCCAGGAATCTGCAGCCTTAAGTCACTAATGAGCTGTGAACAGGCCCCTCAAGAGTCAAGCCCAGGAGAGAGAGAGAGAGAAAGAGAGAGAGAGAGGCAAAGGCAGCAACAGGATCCACTAATGTTCTGTTGAAGGATAAGCACCAGATTAAAAGCAAAGAGAGTGGGACAGAGAGAGAGAGAGAGAGAGAAAAGAGGAAAACTCAGTTGAAGAGGTGAAGAGAAGCCAACAAAAGAGGAGGAAAGCTTATCCCTCTGGCCACCTGGCCTTGCCCCCACCATAACCCCCCACCCCCAACCCCAAACCCACCCTGCCTCCCCAATTCCTACTAACCCCCCACCATTTCTTGGACCTGGGGTGGGGGGGTGGGGTGTTTGTCATGTGACCTGGCACTCATGGGGTTTAGGTTTGGGGGACGCTCAGGCTCCGGGGGGGCTAGGGGGCTCTGGCATGGCGAAATGGCTTCCAGATGCTTCTGCTGGCGACCCAGCAGCTGGGCCAAGCTGGGCAACTCAGCTGGGAGAGGCTGCCCTTCAACACCTCATATTTCCTTCTGCTCGCCAGTTCCCCTGCCCACTCAAACTCCCTGCTGTCACTTACCTTCACCAGTTAGCTTCCTCACCACATCTACCTAATCCTGATAACAACTAATAATACAAATGAAGGAGTTTCTTCCCTCTTCCTTTTCCCCATAATGCTCTTTAGGAGGTTCATTTGTCTCCAAGCGTGGGTAAATGGGGCCCCAAAAAGTTCAGGATACTACTGCATTTTTCATATGTTAAATAGTCCATGAAGTGGTAGTGATAGAATATACTAATTATAGGAGAGCACCCAGATAAGGGATGAAGTGAAGTGTACTTAACCATCCACTGGACCTTAAGGAGAATTTCAAGGACCCTCCAAGCAGTGCCTCCACTTCCTGGGTTCTGATGCACACTTGACTGAAGCCCCTCTCCTCTTTTTGTCTCTGTCTCTATCTCTGCCTGTTTTTTTGTTCATTCTCTCGAGGTCTGGGCTGCCCAGGTGTAGGAGGCACAGATCACAATGTTCCGGGAATGAAGTGCAAGGCCAACGGGAACATGGCGTGACAGTGGAGGGAGAGAGAGAGAGAGAGAGAGAAGGACAGGAAAACAGAGGCAAGTGACAGAATGATGTGCCACAGGAAGAAACAGTCAGCATGGTGCATGGTTGGGAAAGACAGAGAAAAAGAAACGCAAGAAAAGACAAGAAAAGTGAAAAAAAGGAAACCCAAAGCATCTGGGCTGTCTTATCGGCTGCCTTTGAATCTCATCTCCATTCTGCGCAAAGCAGGCCCCATTCTGAGGCAATCTGGAACTCTAATCTGCTTTGGCCCCGATGAAAGTCCCCACACAAAGTCAGAGAGTGGAGAGAGAATAAAGAATGAAGGGGAGGATAGGGGGCGGTAAGATAAAGGAAACACAGCCTCCCCGAGAAGTTTGTTTTTGAACAACTCACCTGCACAGGGCCTCAATGGCATCGCCATCCAGGAAGTCATGATCCCTGGTGACAGAGGAGATCTCCATAGGGAACTGGCCATCTGAGGGGGAAGAGGGAAAGACAAGGAAATACAATGTCAGAGGAAGTAAAATGCTAACTTGCTAAAGAGAGAGAGGGAAAGAGAAGAGAGAGAGAGAGAGAGAGAGAGAGAGAGAGAAAAAAAGACAAAGATGGCTGCATTTTTCAGGACAAACTTTACAAAGTCTTTCCTTGAAGGTGTGAAGGTGTGGTGAGCACCCCCAGCTGTCTCAAGTGGCCCTCCAAGTCTTCTGTCTCCCCACCCCATCCCAACCTAACCCCCACCCTGATATGGGTCTGCTCCTTTTACCCCCTCTATCCGAGCTGAAAAGCCCAGAGGAAGTGCTTCTTACCCTGCCAAACAAACACAGCTGCAGCCCCCTTGGATGGGCCAGTGGGTGGGGGATCAAGCTGATGGTACCACAATGGGCCACTCAACGACTCTCTCTCTCTCTCATCTTGACTCTCCTATCTCCCTCCCCCCATCTTCTGTGTCTTCATTACAGTGGCTCCAACGAAGTAATCCTCTCACTAAGACTCCATAATGAGTGTTCACTTAAAACACACACACACACACGCACACACACACACACACTCGGCAAAGAACCAGCCCTTACGAGGAAGTGAGGAGGCAAGGGGAGTACAAGGGAGGGGAGCAAGACAGACGTGCTGGAGAGGGATTGGGATGAGTATATCCAACATTCCATGCATGGTTCTCTCAGTCCTCCTGGTTTGAGGGAGTTAAGATGGCATTTTATCAAAACGTGTTTGTTTGTTTGGCTGGAGGAGGGACATAGTACTGGTAGTCCCACTCAGCTGAGAGACTGAGAGAGAGAGAAACAGGCAGCATTTTTCAAATCAGAATGCTGTTGAAGCTGGGTCAGGAATCCTCCTTGAGGGCGCAGCCAATGTGGGCCACACTGTTTATTTTCACTATCAGTTTGGCACCTGACGTGAAAGTTTTGCATTTCCAGGATCTGTTTGATTTTCAAAGACAAGGAATTTGTAATATTTGTTTTTTTTTAAAAAACAGGTGATCATAAATGATCAGCAACTGAAGCAAACTATGAGGACATAACTGTCTGTGCTAGCCCATCCCTTCTGAGGAATCTGCAGGACTGTGTGTGTGTGTGGCGGTGGTGGTGATGTAGGCTACTGTGATAAGACCAATGCAGTGGCCCAAGGGAGGGAACTGTGTGGCATTCTGCCTCTCAAAGCTAAAGGGAGTTTTACATATTGTACTGAGATACAGTCTTATCAGCAGCCTGCTATCTTTACTGGGGCTGTTGTCCTCTTGTTGTACACACACACACACACACACACACACAGCCCCGATCACACCACCTGATAGCTGAGATATGCGTTAAGTATTGTCTGGTATTCTCTTACCTGCTGGCTAGGTAGGTTATTGACAAGAAGGTCACTGCCCACTGAGAGAGGTTAATGTACATGTGATGGTGTGTGTGTGTGAGTGAGTGACGGTGTGTGTGGGAAATGCGGATAGTTTGACACCTCTGTTATTACTGTCCTTATTATCTCTGTGTTAATGGCTGCTAGAATGCTGGATGAGATTAGCACCAACTGACACCATGCTTACAGTCCAGATACAGTAGGGGCCAGAGAGAAGCCTTAAGCTCCCTGGAGAAAAGGCATCCCTCCTGAATGCATTTGGGATAGTGGATTATATTAGCCAGGCTAGCGCTGCCTCGTGCTTCCACTCAGTTTCTTTTAGCTCCACCACTGCGTCAGGGAGCCGAGCGTAAGCTTCAGTTCGCCAACATCTCTGAGCTGGGACGGCCAATCAGTGAAGAGAAGGAGGGCTGAAAGTGGTGCATTCCAGCGTGTAACATACATCATGACCAAACAGCAGTGATTCGTTGAGGCATAAAGTATCTGCCTCAAAGTACCGTGGAGTGAAACACACCAGTTGATAGGTTTCAGATGCTTTGCACAAAGTGAGATGATGTGAAAGCAGCTGATCCCTGATCAGTTGATGCCTCAGACTAAGATTATATAGCCTACATATTGCTTTTACATGACTGTGTTTGAAGGGTGCTGGTACACCAACTCTCCCACAAACCCTGCTTCAGGAATGCCCTGTGGAGAATGGATGGCAAGGCACAGTGGTGAGAAGGGTGAGGAACAGCCAAAAGGCTGGACTGTGTTTGTCTGTCCAAGTCAAGAAAAGTCCTCATAAATCAAATACAGGAACGGAACCAAATGACAAAAGTGGATTTCTTCTCTGAGTGGGCCGCAAGTTCAAATTGAGGCAGCAACTCATTCCCAGCCTTTCTGTGTGCAAGTCTTTCTAACTTTCTCACACTCGCCCCCAAACAGACTATGACCTCATCCCCCTCCTGTCGTTTTTCTTTCTTTCTTTCCATCTTTTTTGAGCAGTGGAGATGAAGCGTGCAATATTCATTTAGCTCCTGTGTTTATACAGACAACAACCGTGCGCTGCAGCCATCCTGACCCAGAAAATGCCTTATTTAATTAACAGTGGGGTGAGACAGTTCACCCAAACCAATTTTAGCAACAGGAGTGGGACAGGGTAAGATAAATAAATAAATGCTTGCTTGCTTGCTTACTTACTTACTTACTTAAATGAAATTCAACAAAGTTTCTCAGAACAATCAAGTCTAATGCTACTAACACAATGCTGGTTGTCTATAATGGGCAAGGCCCGCCAGCTGTCAGCTCTCAGTCTGGAGGAATGGGCACAGCTGTGGATGGATGTCTGGGAAAAAAGGAGAAGGCCCCCTTACCTTCGTAGAGCTGTGCATACTGAGGAAAGCCTGCAGCCCGGAGCCAGTTGCACGCCTCTTTGGCCTCGATCTCTGTAGGACAGGAGAAGATAGATGGGAACAGGTAAGTAAGTGTCTACATACAAGGGAGTTCACATGTATTACATGGGTAAAAACACAAACGCACACACACACACAGGATGAAAAACTCACAAAACCCCACCCAAACACACTCAACTATCTAACCAGTATTCCAGTCTTCCCTATTCCAACGACACACAGGGTGCTTTTCATCTGTCTCCAGCATGACAAGTTGTAGCTGTGTCCACAGCAAGCCATGGAACGTAACTGTCTTTATCAGCAGGGCTGAGTGGAGAGGCCTGACCCACACGCTAGTGAGCTCAGTCTGAGTGATAAACAGCCACATGGAGGAACCAGCTGCCTGTGTTCCCTTCACACGCAACAGGCTCGTATTCTCAGAAACAGTAATGTGTCTCTAGGGCGGATAGCCTGATTGCTGATCTCTTTTACAGAAATATTCTTTCTCTTTCTCAATTCAATTCAATTCCATTCAATTCAAAAAAGCTTTATTGCACAAACGTTTCAATCGGTTCTCTCTCTCCCTTTCTCACACACACACACACATACACACACACACACACACACACATACACACTTGTTGTTATATGTTGTTTACTCACGCTGTAGCCCTCTTGCTTTTTAAAAGCTTTAGCGCTGGTGCTGCATTTGTGTGAAATTTGTAACTGACGTGCTAAGTAGCTGCTATCTCCTCCTGGAGCCACAGCAGGGTGGGATGGAGTGGGGTAGGGTAGGGGGGAAAGTCATAGGAAGAGAAGGTGATCACCACCCCAACAACTTGACATGAGACACCAAAGGCTCTTTAGACACTACTTGCCAAATGGCGACTCCTTTCCTCTACCCACCTCTCTCTTCCTCTGGGGCTCCTGAGTGGCTGCTGCTGGATAATGACAGGAATACAGTGGGAGACACTGGAGTCACTGTCACAGGCATGGAGGTTAGCCTGAGAGACGGATCAGTGTAGGAGTTGAGGCTGCTCCCACAGATCTCATTTGAGCCTATACCGCATGATAATCACAGCCACAATTTAGACCAAGAGTGTGCTGTGTCCATGTGCTGATGTTTAAGCTTTTAACTAATGACCATCCCATCAGAGGCCAGGACAATAGTGCCTTCCTGATGAAGTAGCAGTGCCCCAGTCCAGACCCCCTGCCTCAGGGGCAGTGCAGCGGTTTCCAGAGGGGCCTCCACAGAGGCAGCTGCTGCAACCGGCACTATTATGCTTCACAAAGGCACGCCAACCAGATCAGCAAGCAAGGGGCCCCTTGGCGTCCCCCTTCTTTTTAAAGTTGTATACAGTGGTGTGAGTGTGTGTGCGCATGTGTGTATGCGTGTGTGTGTGCACATGCGTGTGTGTGCGCGTGCGTACATGTTTTTTTCCCCCGCTCGCGCGAGATGTAATTGCGCTAATTGTGTAACCAGGGCTGAGGAGCGCTTGACTTAATCTCTGCATGCCTGCGAGGGTTGAGCGGGGTTCCACCTCATTTAAACAACCATTAATGCCAGAGAGAGCGGGAGACATAGACAGAGAGAGAGAGAGAGAGAGAGAGAGAGAGAGAGAAAGAATGGAAAGAAGAAGGTGTTGGAGACAGGGGGCCCCTTCCTCTCTCCCTCTCTTGGGACGTGGTTCACGTGCAGGCAAAGGAAAACACACAAAAAAAAATGAATTGTGTGAGAGAGGCAGTGGGAGAGAAAGAGACAGACAGAGAAAAAGAGAGAGAGAAGGGTGGTATGTGTGTTGACAGAGCAGGGAGGAAAGAGGTTGTGCATGTGCGTGAGGTCTGTGGCAGCTGATACGTGACTTCTTCCTCGACTGAATGTGATCGCATGAGTTAGGCTCTGAGTCTGTGTGTGTGTGTGTGTGTGTGTGTGTGTGTGTGTGTGCTGGGGGCAATGTGAGAGAGAGGGCTCGGGAAGACCCCCTCAAGCCACCTGGTAAAGATAGAGAAGCAAGAAGCAAGAAACAGAGGGGGGTGGGCATTTACATACCTTAAACAAGCCCAGACAGCAACAAGGTGTGACAGGAGAGAGACGGAGACTGAAAGAGAGAGAAAGGAGGACTGAGACAGGGAGGAATAGAGAGAGAGAAACAGAGAGAAGGAGGGAGAGAGAGAGAAAGAGAGGGAAGGACGCAGTTTGAGTGAGAAGGACACACGATCAGCACACTGGAATGCAGTTTCCACACCGAGACAGACTGGAGCTCCAGGAACAAGGACTGCCACAGCAGACGCAGACACCAGCACCATGCAGTTAGACAAACTGGCAGGCCTCTCTCTCTCTCCCTCTTACATACACACACACACACACACACACACTCTGTGGATGGGTAATTGCATCCCAGAAAGGTTAACGCCACCGCGACATTTGACTGCAATACTATGCTATGCTACGCTATCTCCCAGTGGCTCTCACCAGGTTGCATGACTTTACTGGGCTGTGAAGTTGTTGGAATGCTCAACACTAAAAATAATGCAGACAGCACTTCAAGAATAGGACATAATAAGAGGCTGTGGCTTCCTGTGTGTTTGTGTTTGTGTGTTTGTGTGTGTTTGTGTGTGTGTGTGTGTGTGTTTATGTGTGTCTGTATAGCAACATTTGCATTTAAATAGCAATACTGTCTCAGGACAGGTTGTATATGCACAGGCCTGTGTAAATACACTTTTTCCTCCAGACTTTGCATAAATACACAAGCAAGCAAACAAGCCATGTGCTTTCTATCACACTCACACACACACACACTGTTCTGAACTAAACTATGGCCTTAGTCCCTAGCTACCATCTTCCACACACACAAGAGCCAAGAGACCCCAAAAATAAAGACACACCACACACGAGCCCCACTCAGGTCACGACCTCACTTAATGGCCAGGACAAAAAAAAAAATTCTCTTTTTTTCTTTCTCTCCATTTCCTATCTCCTTTCTTTCCCGTTTGGTAAGTTTGCCCTTGTGCACTTCCTGTGGTTAAACAGTGCAACAATAGAGCTCTCCCCAGCAGGTATCCCCAAAACATGACTGACAAAGAGGGCACTCCACACACACACACACACACACAAAACACAGAACGGGGGACTTTGTCAAAGGCTGTCCCTCGTGTGCCATACATGTAGTCACTCTTCTTCCTTCTTCTATCCTTGTACATTCTGGATAAATAAAGTATCTATACACAGGAAAACTCTTCAGGTATCTCTCTCTCTCTCTCTCTCTCTCTCTGTCTCACACCCACACCCATACAATTTTTGCATGTCAGTCAGGCTCACACCTTTCGTTCACACAAACACCGATAAGACTCCCTGGTCCTGTCAACACCATGAACTATAATCACACTGAGTGTAACGCACAGATTGCTGCCAGTCATCTGTGTACGTGTGTGTCTCTGCATGTCTATGCATTGCACTTCCAGCCTTGTGTGTAAGCTGTGTGTCTGGGTGAAAGTATGTGTTGCACTGTGTGTGTGTGTGTGTGTGTGTGTACATACAAAGACTGTGCATGTTTGTTCGTGTGTATACTACGTGTGTGTGTGCATGATCAGTCTGTGTACGTGAGTTTGTTTGTGTGTGTCTATGTGTAAGTGAGTGAGTGAGCGTGAGCGTGATGGGTGTGCTCCATCATGTTTGAAAGCTCCAATGGCCCTCCGTCACCCAGGAGGCGACCTCGCTCCGGAAGCGCACGTCCGAGCGGCCCGCGTCACTTGGCCGTCACACCCTCCCTTTGTTTCAGCTCCAGATAATGGGCTGCACTGGTAGCCAACACAAACACGCGACACACTGGAGTCTCCGGCAGCCACACAGAGACACTGGGTTGAACTGAGCCGCCGCCTGCCAACCATGGAGCCAATGACCTCCTGACCAATTGGACCCCTGACCCAAAACAGGCAGGGGGGCCGGGGGCTCGTTTTTGGGGAGAATTCCAGCCACCCACAGGTCCGGTAATTGGGGCCAGAATGAAAAGGCAGGGGAACAGGGGGAGACGAGAAGCTGGATGGACGCTCAGCTGGAAATCATGTAAGTGGAGCCAGCTTTAAGGCCTGTGTGTGTGTGTGTGTGTGTGTTAATAACCATATGCAAGTCATTTGTGTCATGTGAGTCATTGACTTCACAGCAAATTGCACACAGAGCTGTCTGGAGACATGACCCTTCCTGTGAGTCTGTATTCCCATAAACAAATAAATAAAAACAAATAAACACTGAGCCTCGCTGACATACGCCTAATGGCCGACTGTCCATGTGGCCCTCATCCTGCTGCATTCCCTGCTCCAGCTGGGCCTTGACATGGGTGACCCTTGACCTCTGAGGGTCACCATGGTGATGCTCAAAGTAAACAGGACAGGATATCTGAAGCATGTCCGTCAGTCAGGAAAAAGACTGACTGACTGTGTGTGTGTGTGTGTGTGTGTGTGTGTGTGTGTATGTATGTGTATGTGTGTGTATATCCCTGTTATGTTTTTGCATGACATGAACTCCTAGTGCATGGCTTGTTTTGAGAATTCTCACTGTTCAGTAACATAGGATTCGTGGCACCCGACCAAGAAGCACAAACACTCACACATTCAGATGAAATATTCGAAGACAGCTGGGCTGTAGTAATAACAGCTCTCTTACATATGTCGTGATCAGACTGGGTTGGTTTCTCTTTGGAACTGGACCAAAGTTCAAAAAGCTGCGTCTTTTCATCCGGCTTCTAAAATTACCCCTCTCCACCTCCACTTGCCCCCACACACCCTCTTCCCTCTTTCTTTCTCTCCTCTCTCTTCTCTCTCCCCCCACCCCCTTCTCTTTTTCCTGTGACAGGAAATTCTCACAATCGCTGGCCAATGCGCCCCCCCCCCCCCCGCCTGGGGAACCAGAGACGCTGATGACAGAGGCTGCAGCCACTCCATGCATTTCAAAAAGAACTTCCATCACTCTCTGCATGCAACCAAGAGATGTCTGTCTGTCTGTCTGATCTGTCTCACTGTGTGTGTGTGTGTGTGTGTGTGTCAGAGAGAGGGAGAGGCTGTGTCTTTTCAAGTGATGCTGCTCAACAACCCTACTGTTATCAGTGCCAGAAGGAGACCAGAGAGGACCAGACCAGAACAGAGACGCAATCATGGGTGGGGGCTAACCTCAGAGCCAACATCTTGTCTCACCATATCAAGCAATTTGTGGAAACTAAGCCCCTACCAAGCAGTTTCAGTAGGGGGCAGCACCACACACTTAGGATCAATACCTCAGTGTGGCCCTGCCAGTTCCTTATCTCGCTTCCTTCAAAGCAATGGGGTGGATGGATGGAGCTTTGATGCAGGTTAGTGCAGATAAGCCTGGAGACAAGCTGGCAACCAAATGCCCAACACACTCTAGTCAGCATTCCCAACCCACTCAACACAGTGATAAGGACCACCATCGAGAGAAAGGGAGCGCAGAAAATAAGTGAGTGAGGGAGTGAGAGAACGGAAGCAAGAAAGAGAGATAGAAAGAAAGATTAAAAATGGACGCAATTTTTTAGGCAAAGCCAAATGATTTTGTTGTTCACAAACCAGTCCTACAAAAGCACTTAAGTCTGTCTCATAAGTGTAATTTCCCAAGGCTATCATGTGTTGGCGTATCTGTGTGAGAGCAGAAGCATATGGAGCTGAGAGGCTGGCTCATCTGTAAGTGAGAGGGTCCCCACCATCTGTCTGGCTCAAGGGGAGACTTGCACATCACACACACACAATGACAGACTAAACCCTTGGCCTATTACAGTTATCCAACACCCCAAACAAACAGAGAAGGAGAAAGAGATTGGGAGAGAAAGAGAGGTACCAAATGAGTGTTGACAGATTTATCCAACAGGACACTTATCACACATCAGCTGACCAAAGGCATTCAAGAACAAACAGACTTAATAAAACTAAACCCAATCTCACTGGGGGTTGCATGATAGAGCACTATGTGTCTGCTGCCAGACAGAAGACATACTGTCTTCTTTACAGAACAATGTGTGTGTGATTTGAACTGATAAAGTCTTTATAAACTCTCAGGCATCCTACTTTATCACTTATTCACTTAAGTTGACTAGACAGTGCTGGGTAGATCTGATTGTGGTAAGGGGTCAAGCTGTGTGAATCTAAAACCCTTAATGTGGTGTATCCACAACTGGCTTATAACAGCACCTTTCACATACCTTTCATATGTGATTAGGCTAGTGTGCTACAGGTTTACTCTGCAGTTCAAATTCACCCGAAACACACAGACTACTGTTTCCATTTTTCGTTAAGCTGGTCCATGCAACAGCATACCGAAAACACATATGTCAAAAGCATTAACCACAGAAGTAAATCTGCACCCGCTTGGCAAAAGGTCTCCAGACTAGGTGGCAAAAGGTACCCTGTTGTCATCTGACAATGCAACCTAAGAGAGCGAGCAGAAAATGCTTCCATCGCTGTACTTTAAATACTGGGAAAGGTATTTTAAAACTCCCAACAAATCATGTGTGTTGTGGAAAGGCTGCGTGAATTGTTTAAGATGGTTGAAAGTGTTCGCGCCAAAGTATTGCTACATGATGTCATTCGCGTGGTAAGTCCTTCGCAACTGCTGAAAGAAGACAGACCACCGTTGGCGAAATAGTTATCACGGAATTTTGTGAAAGTCACAGAGGACGACCGGTGGAGACGAGCTGCGCTTCGTAAGGCGCAGGGACTCGAGGGGGGAGAGATTGCTTATCTGACAGCCTACAGCGCTTTAGCACAAGGTCCCGCAGACGCGTACCCAGAGATGAGTCTTTGAGCTGTCCACTACCGAACTTAACTTCCCGACCATTACATAGCACATAGCATAGTACGTGATGTTAAAAATGATGATGTTCAAAAAGTAATCGACATGCAAAATAGCTCAACAGACAGATGAATACCACAAAGTCTCTCTTAGACATTGAGCCAAAGCGCATACCCCACAACCGAATAAAAAAAAAAGGTACTTACGCGTCAATATCATTTTTGTTTTCTTTTTGAACAGGTGGAAATAAAAAACAACTCTTCACGAGTCCGTTGTTTTAAATCCGATGTTACAGCGACTTTTTCATGATATCCGGCGTAATCTTACCAACGGCTCACAAAATAGGTTGACTAAATGCGAAATGTCACATCAGAATCTGCACAGAAAGTCCACGCAACATCGCGCAAGAAGATGATTCCATAATTAATGTTGTTTAACTCGTACAATACACACATGCAGTAGCGTAATAATACTGAGAAGTCCCTTTGCCCCTACACGGCACGAGTTCTCCGACTCATGTACGGACCGCTAGTACGAATGTGAATGAAGTTGCCTGATTCAGAGTTAAGGAATGGCAAACCAACTCCTAGCTCCACCTCCATACACAGAGCCACAGAGGTCTCGCCACCTGACTAGCCGCGGGGAGGGTGAGTGAGCAGTTCTACATAGGCGACGGCTATATCAAGCTTATTGATCAGAAAGGAAAAACAGACGTGCAGTACAAAGGGGTTTCCTTAAACTTGGATGTGTGTATGCGAAATGTATGCCAGATCGCAATTAATTACTTGGCCTACCTGTATTTTCATGTGCAAAAGTTTTACGCATGCAATATGCAATGCAATTTTGTTATATGTAAAGCAAGTAAGAACAAGGCAGGTATAATTAGCCAATAATGTCCATTTGAATACACCTTTTGGCTGTCGGTATTGTTTTTCCAATTTGTGCAGCAACATGTAACCCTCTACTTCTGCGTCTCTCTCTTAACAAGGGAAAGTGATTAGTGGATCAGCAGATGCTCTCTTTGGTATGGGCAGACTTTGTCTTGCCAGGCGCAACATCATTGAACAGCAATTAAACTGGCGCGACGTTAGCATATCATTAGAGGGATCCATTAATTACAAGGACAATTGAGCCTAGCCTTTGTGGAACATGATGTTCTGAATGACGGAGACACAATAGAGAATTGCTGTGCCATGGTAATGCGAACAAGAACCTATCAACAGGCGTCCATGAGCCAAGCTGAGAGAAACACGTCGGCTGCAAGCAAACGACACACACACAGAGAGAGAGAGAGAGAGACAGAGACAGAGAGAGACAGAGGGACTCGTATAAGTTTATCAAGACAGCATGTCTCAAAAGTTACAACTCTGCAGTCAAAAGTGTAGAGCCTTCAAAAGTCTACCATATTTTAGCTTTAATAAACATTTAAATTGTTATTTTGCTGTTCTTATCACTGACATGTCCAAAGACTAGTGTTCTAACATCCTGTGTAAGTGTTTTTTTATTCTTTTCATTCAGAAAATACTTCCTCTGATGTGTGGTCATCCATACCATAATTAGCTCACATTCCTTTTTTGACAATGTGCAACACTGTCTGACTCCACTCCTGACACTGTGTCTCCTACACAGGGTGTGAGAACGTTAAGGAAAGTTAAGCTATACTTTTCCATCCTAAATGTGTCTTTTTTTGTGGTGAGGGAGTCATCCCTTACTCACGTCTCCAAACCAAGACTCCTTCATGACTGTCAGCTTTTCCTTTTCCCTTCCCTCTACTCCTTGCTTTTATTCTCTCTTCATTCTTTCTTCCTCTCTCCCTCCCTTCTCCTCCCATCTCCCTTTACCACATACTCACCCTCCGGCTAAATCCTCAAATCATGTCATCTACGCATTCTCCAAGCCCCGTTGCTTTAGGAACTACAGATGCACTGAGAGTCATTTTTTTCTTTCTTTTTTCGCACACACCTGTTCAGTTACTTATCACTGTAGTCCTCTTATGGAAGACAGAGTTAATTCCCCACAAGCAGGATAGGTGTGTATTCTAACCTTACACAAGCATTGAGGTCAGACAATGATTATGCCCTGTCACTGAAACCTACTTAGCAACAAGTGAGTTTATACTGCAGTTATCCATCACATCTCCATTGTTCCCACCACCATTTAGATTCTCCCTCATGTCTTCCTTTTTAAATTATCATTGTTAACTCTGATGTGGGCTTCTTTTAACAAGCAAAAAACAATACTGTGTGGGTGTGCCTGTGTGCGTCAGAGTGTGTGTGTATGTGTGTGTGTGTGAGAGAGAGAGAGAGAGAGAGCGATTGGGTGTACGAGATGATAAACAAGAGAATATGAAGTATGTTGCCCTAAAAGGACTGCATGGACCAGAGACTAATCTAGCTCAGGATTGCACTTTCCACAGGTCACCACACAGGGCTTAAGCTAGCAGAAAAAGTATGTGTGTTTGTGTTTGTGTGTGTGTGTGTGTGTGTGTGTGTGTGTGTGTGTGAGAGAGAGAGAGAGAGAGAAACGGGAGGAAGAGTGCAGGTGTGCACATGTTAAGTGGTAAATTTGCATTGTGCATGCTAACAGCCCTGACAACACTGTGGTCTGCAGACGCTCTGTGTGTGTGTGTGTGTGTGTGTGTGTGTGTGTGTGTGTGTGTGTGTGTGCAGTTTTACGCACGTTAACCTATCTTTGTGACCATGCGCAGGGTGATTGGGTCATCGGGTCACGCTTCACATAATGTCGGAGTCAAAACAAGGTTAACAAAACAACAAAAAGGGCGTTAAACACAAGACCCAAGACAAGACAGCAGTACTAGACCCTCAGCAAAATCGAACTATTTCTCAGTCTCTGTCATCTAACTAAACTGCATATCCACTGAAACCATCGCCATATGCTAAAGTGAGTAGAGTAAGCGTATAGTCAGACACATGAATCTAAAACAGACAAACTAAGTGCAATAAATCCTTCCTTCTTTACAGCCCTATTTGACCAGAGAGAGAGAGAGAGAGAGAGTAGTCTATAGAGACTAGCTTATCTGGCGAATCTGCCATAGCAAGCAGTCCAGCAGGAAGAACAGCAAATAGCAATTACCACCTTATGTGATGACTTGGGGGCCATAGCTGGTCAGTTGCCCTAGAGCTGTAGTTCGGTAGTGGGCAGTAGTGTGGTAGCCTCTGTGACATTTAGAGGCCTCTGCAATTCATTAACTAATACGTGTGGGGGCATTTAGGCTGTACAGGGAACATCCAAAGTTTAAGACAGGATTTTTTTTTTGGATTGTGAAATTTAATGGAATTTAATGTAATCTAAAAAAAAGTGCTGTGTTGTAGGACACTGAATACTGCCCCTACTGGCTTGGTGAAGTATAATTCTTGCTGTGGTTCAGTGTCATTGTGGGGACGCCTGGGACTGGGAGGCCAGTAGATTCTGTGAGTTTGTGTATGTTTGCTTCCCTCGTTCTTTCTCTCTGTTCTGTCTGCGTGTCAACCCATTTGTTCTCTCCATTTTGGTATGTCCATGTTTCTCTTCATCTCCAGGCATGGCTGTAGGATCTCACTAGCCTCTGTCCACCCAAGGTTAACCCTGAGAGAAGAATGGTGCCATAAAATCATAAACACACACATACACACACACTCCTAATCTCACTAATTCACTAACTAACACATCATTCAAGGACACACCCACACATCCATATGCAATTCATCATAAACAGACATTTCCCCACGTTGGCTCTGTTTTCCTTGTCATCTTATATCACCAATGTCATCCAAAGACACTAAATATATCTCACCACTCCTCATCACACAGGCATGTGAAGAATTTGCCAGAAGCAGTATGCATTGCCTACCCAGTACACCCTTCCCATGCGTTTCACACAGATAGAATTAGAAAACTGCATCTGCATACATCACACAGACATCCGAAAATAACTTCTTTCGATGTGACTCTAGCAAAAGAAAAGAATGGATGATTACACTGCGAAGGCTAACGTGCTAATTACAGGAGTATATCTGGTAGTGAAACCACCCAGTGTTCAGTGGCAGGGGCCGGCCAGCGGACACGGTTTCCCACTCGCTCTAGAGAGAGAGCCCTGTGGTGTGTGGTTAGTGAGGAGAGGAGAGGAGAGGAGAGGACAGCGGGGATGGACTTTCTCTAGACTACGGGTGTGTCTCTGAATCCCTTTCTATGGACCTGTGTTTGAGTCTGTCTGTGTGTGCAGAGATGATATGAAGACTATTACTGTGGTCACATTTAAAAATAGATGTACATTTGGATTTGTACATCTGTCAGTCAAATACTGTACAGTTATATGACTGTAATTGCAGGGTAATGGCCCTTAGTGTTTGTGGACATTCATGTGAGTGTATGTGATGTGTTTGTGGTGTGTGTGTGTGTGTGTGTGTGTGTGTGTGTGTGTGTGTGTGTGTGCATAAACCCTTATTTTGTGATTGTCTGTGTTTATATGTCCCTCTAACCCTTATAAATGTCATCTTAATAAGACTCTCAAGAACGCACACACACACACACACACACACACACACACAGAGAGAGAGAGAGAGAGAGGGAAAAAGAGAGATTGTGGTGACGTTCCATCTGCCCTTGACCTGTCTCCTGTCTCTCTATAACCCTAGCCCCAAGCTTATAACCACCTGCATTTACATCAGATCATTGCCAGCAATAAAGGATAAATCAGACAGAATTTAACTATTTAACTTTTTATCAATTTATGTCAGAACAAATGCAAATGAGTAACACGGTCACTAATCTTTCTTCTAAAAATCAAGTTGGTGTACAGCACTAGTGACTGAATGGAAATACTGCTCATAAAGTCATATACACTTGATAATTTGGTGTATTGTTTTTAAATATATGTGTTTAAGTACCCCCAGTGGTTGTTAAGTGTTTACAGATGGAGTGGGAGGAAGTGGAGTGGCATTGGTGTATCACCATCTGTTTATGGAGGGAAAAACAGTCAGGAATAGAACAGAGCAGGTGCTTGAGGGTCTGAGTGAGTGAGTGAGTGAGTGTGTGTGTGTGTGTGTGTGTGTGTGTGTGTGTAAACAGTGGAACATTAGGTGTAGTATGTACAGTATTGAAAGTATGCAAGTCTATGATATCCTACTTCATAACAGGAACCTCCAAAAATAGCTGGCAGGCTCTCTTGTCTCTCTGAGGAAGAGATTACAGCTGAGAGGTAACAATCACACACACACACACACACACACACACACACAGAAGAGAGGAAACACAGCCTTATACAGTATACTGCATCCTGTCTGTATAATAACCTGATTCAAGACATTACACACACACACACACAGTAATACAAATGTAGAAAGATACAAGAAGCAACATGCAGTGCAGGCACGCACACATATTGGACACTTCATAACTGTCTAGGCTCCTCTCTTATCAAGCACTGCCTGGTCTGACCTTGTGCTGGTCAGACTGTAACAAATGTCAGCCCCCGGCTGAGCACGCCCACACACACACACACACACACACACACACACACACACACACACACACAGAAACATACATACTATACATCTATAGTATATCTACATATCTATATACACACACACCTTGCCCAAAATAAGGGCTTCACACTCTGACCACCTGTTTCATTGTTTGTGTGTGTCTAAATCCATGCTGACAATGAAATTAGTAGCTTCAGTTTGTCCCTCTTGCAGTGTTAGCTGTCCTTGTACCTCAGCTGTAACCAGATGGCGTGCCCCATGTATTTGTGTTATCAAGAGTAGAGGACATTCACATATTCCTAGAAGCCAAACAGATATTAATCTCTCTGCCCAGTGTTTACTGTCTTTAACTTTTCACTCGTCACGTCCTCAGATTCTAGATCAGTCCATCTGGTTTTATCTGTCTATGAGGGAGATGGGGAGAAAGAGAGACAGAATGGGGTGATGGAGGGTCTAGGTTATGTGATATGCATGTGTGAACCACTCCTCCTTCGCTGTTCCTCTTAAAAGCACATCAAAAGATGCCAATGATAGAAAGTGAATCAAAGACATGGAAAGAATTTAATTAAAATATGTGTGTGTGTGTGTGTGTGTGTGTGTGTGTGTGTGTGTGTGTGCATACAAGGGCTATCCCAGTGCAGTGGTTAACAGAGGGCAGAAACACAGGGCCAGATGAGGCAGCTTTTGATAAGAGAGAGGCACTATGGTATGAAATGAGGTATTCCATCCCTTCAGTGTGTTAATGTGTGGGAGAGAAGAGAGGGTCTGCCAGGACAAGAATTCTGATATTCTCAGTGCACTGGTTAACTGACATTAAATCACTCACTCCAGTGCCAGTACCAGATTGTTGGAGTCTTATCAATCAATCAACTGGAGAGAGAGAATGATGTTTAGGGAAAGAATGCCTATGTATAATAATGAAGACAGTGAATGTGTGTGTGTGTGTGTGTGTGTGTGTGTTTGTGTTTGGTGTATTGGAAATATGAAAACTCGTGCCAGAAGTCACACCTTACCTCAGGCTGAGTGCGTGATTGTATTTCTGCGTCATCACTTACAATCACACACACGCACACACATGCATTCTCTCTGTCTTTCTGATTATAGGTCTTTACCCCTCACACACTGTAAGACCAACACACCACACACCAGCTCACGGTGCAAGCTGATGCCTAAGGCACCAGATCCTCTACCTGGCCCAGATGTGTAAGTGTGATAGAGAGGGCCTGACACATTCCCCAGCAACCTCAACCTGCCTGACAGATAGACAGATAGAGATGAAAGAGAAGATTGAAGAAAAAAAAAAAGTGTTTAAGAGAGAGAGAAGGAAGGATAGAGTGAGAGATAGAGAGAAGAAGCTAAAGAGGAGGAGGAGGGGGGCAAAGCGCGTGGGGATCAGCAGGCTAATTCATTCCTGTCTCATCAGCTGTCTCGTGCTTGGCCTGCTCAGTGTCTGTGTGTGTGTGTGTGTGTGTGTGTGTGTGTGTGTACTATAAACATTTAGAATGTGTCACAGATAAAACACTGACCTGTATTTGGCTAAAGCACACAACATTTCTTAAGATGTAATCTTGGCCTTACGAGGACACTGTGATGACTTGTGATTAATTTGATATAAAATCCAGAATGATTGACTGATTGATTGATGATGACTTTATTCATCAACCCAGAGCAATCCAGGCCCCTAGCTCAGCTCTCACAGCTGTTGTGGATGGCTGGTGGAATGTAGGTTAGAGGGGGTAAGGTGATCTCCCAAGCAGCGCCTAAGAGAAAGAGAGAGATAAGCATCTCCAAAAAATCGCTACTGATAACAGATGCCTCACGTGTGTCTCAGCCAATGACTAATGACTCAGGGGGAATTAAGGGTGAGCGGACAGTAATGAAAAACATTCAAGATCCTTGTCCTGACATTTCCTGTGCATGAGTGTGAGAGACTGCAAGGTTTTTTTTGTTTTGTTTTTTTTGGGTGTGTGCGAGTGTGTGTGTGTGTCTGAGACTGACAGAGAGAGAAAATCAGTCTCTCCAGGAATTCATTGTTGCTGATTTAATGACAGAAGATGGCAAGGCATGAAAAAGAAATACTGAAGCAGCTTGCCTTTTTTCAGTACTCCCCAAGCACACACATACACACACACACACACACACACACACACACACACATAAACAAATACACACACACTAGTAGTTTCTACAGTTTCAGTCAGTGCCCAAGAGCATGATATATGATAGCAAACTTGGAGCTGAGAGTTATGATACAAGAGTTGAGCACATCTAAACCATATGCTGCATACAGCCGCACATCCCTATTGCATTTGTCTAGGAAAATGCTCCCCTTTTCATTGTTTAGTAACCTCTCCCTTTAAATATTATAGAACCACTATAAAAACCACAGGCTATTATTGCATGCTATTACATAGTAATAACAGAAGGTTGCAGTAAGGTTAGCCTCCCATGCTGTGATGGGCCCCATTCTCTGGCCTGCTTTTGTCCTGTACTTTACATCACAGCCCCGTTCTCCCCAAGGACGGCTGGCCTCACATTTTGCCTCGGAGCTTCGGTGGTTCTGTGTCGGTCTGTGCCTTAAAGTGCTTCCATATGGGTTCTCATGGCTTAACCTTAGCCCCGCTATGGGCTTAAAGACAAGTAGAGGAGCACAAGCAGCAGCTATAGGCTTGAGAGCAGTAACACAGGAATACTGCTTGTTTTAGAGGGAGGCACCTTCAGAGACACTCGTCATGTGTGCGGTGTGAAGTTGCACAACATGTGAACACATACAACGTACATACGTACACGTATGCAAGCACATGCATCTCGATCATTTCCTAAGATGATTAAATACAAGTGGTTGTCTCCCTTAACGACGGGATTCTCTTTTTTGATTGGCTGATGAGGTGGGAATTCCCTTTGTATAACTGGCTACCTTTGAAGTAGATCTGAAAAATTTGAATCCATATCAATACGCTTGTGAATGGTAACCATAACAACTGTAGTAAAGTATTTCATGCTGTACTTTCCCCCCTTAACTATAGCTATAATAGGTTATATTCTGCAGTTCATGCACATGATTCTTAAATATAAAGAAAGTTATTGATTAGATTATAGATAAATTATATCCTATATACAAACGGGAGATAAGCAGAATAACGGCCTTCGAGGTGACCAGTTCGATGGAAATAATGACTCGGCGGCAGAGTCCTTTGCCTCCACTTCGCCAGTTATTTCCATCGAACTGGTCACCTTGTTGGCTGTTATCCCTTCTGAAACAAATTCCTGATGAAGTTCCACATTAGTCTCCCTCGCTGATATAGTAACACAATGGAATTAGATGAACTGAATGAGCCCCCTTCACAGCTCAGCTCACCTTTGCACACATGGTAGGAGACAGTGAGATATGACATGGTGCTTCTCACTGCAATTGGTAATGCATGCTCAGACAGGCCTTGCCAGCTGCCTCTCCAGCTTATTCACGCCTGTGGACAGTAAACGCACATGTGGGCCCCTGACAGACAAGAGTGATGTCAGCAATGGGCTATCAGTCAGACAGACAGACAGACAGACACTCTGGGACGCCTTTTGTGTGTGTGTTTTCTTCCAGTGCAAATGACTGACATGGTGAAGGGGTCACAAGATTGAAGGGGAATGCCATGAAGGCTTGATTTCACACAGAGAGAGAGAGAGAGAGAGAGAGAAAGAGAAAGAGAGAGAGAGAGAGAGACATGACAATAATCACTGAATTCAATCACTGTTCTTCATCTCTGTCTTTCCTCATCCCACCCCCCTCATCCTCACCCCTCATACATTCCTAGGTGAGTGAAGGCAATAATAAAGCCGTCATTGAGCCCCCAACACTGCCATGTCAGAGGGATGCATGACATGCGGCTGGCTGTGAACTGGAAATGGCCTCCTTGGCAATACAGGATCACCAGGACATGACATGAGAGCCAGAGAGAGAGGAAGAGAGAGAGAAGGGGGGATTTCTTTTTTTTTGGGGGGGGGGGTCATCTCAGTGATATACTGGACCATTCTCTAGGCCCGCTCAGCAAAAGTAGGGCACTAACGCAACATTCAGGAGGACTGATGGTTCTTCAGTGCAAAGCACCTGCACTCTTTAGAAGACTTTAAGCCTCTTGCCTAGGAGTATTTTGAGTGTGGAGAGGGGTTTGCATATAGATGTCAGAACTCATGATTACTAGCTGACAGCAGACTAATGTTATCTTAAGATAATTCCGGCAAAGTGTGTGTGTGTATGTGTTTTTTTCCCTAACACCTTGAAGACATTGCTTTGTGAGAGGTGTTAGCTCCACTCCAGCTGGTCAGGAGAGTGGTGACTGTCATTTCAATCTAACACACTAAGGAATTTACACTTGAGCTAAGGCGTAAAACTATGAGTAAGTATGCACGCACGCACGCACGCACACACACACGTACGTACACACACATACACATACACACATGCACACACACACACACACACAGTCACACATACTTGCATACATACATTCACACACACACACACACACACACAGAACCCCGCACAGCAGCTATGCAGGAATCTCTGGATCATAGCTCATATTTTTTCAATCAGTCACGGATGGGAGAAGGAGATTAGAGATGGTTTGGTTTAGACTGGGGGGAGGCAGAGGGCAGAGAGATAGAGAGAGCGAGAGAGAACAGGAGGAAGAGAGGGAACAACTGTGAAGGGCAAAGAAAGCAAAACCATCTGGAGATGTCAGAGGGAGGGAACAGAGAAAACACAGACTTCACGCCCAAAGAAGACAAATGAGAAAAGAATAAAAAAAAACAAAAAAAAAAACTGTTTTCTAACCAGTCAACAAAGCCTGTGCAAGACATTATTGTTATTCTTCCAGCCCTCTAATTGGATAACATTTCTCTCTCCTGTAAACAGGTCTGACTTCACCTCTCGCCCATGGCTCCTCTGAGCCTCCCGCCTATGGTCCTCCATGGTTCCTCCCCAGGCCATGGTTTCTTCCCATGACTCCTCCCACCCATGGTTCCTCCCGCCCATGGTTCCTCCTGCCCATGGTTCCTCCCACCCATGGTCCTTCATGGACTCCTGGGCTGGGTGTCCCCGCAGAGTGTCTTTGGCAGGCTGCAGGTCTGTAGGTCGGACTACACAATAGAGGTACGGCTCATTTACAATAATTGATACTGTTGGCAGGAGAGTCACGCATTCCAGTCACAACACTCAGAACCACAGAGAATGTACAAGACCTATACTACTGGAATGTACAAACACTCTAGTTTTGCACCATTTAAATGTTTGGATATGAGTGGGTACAGCCATACAGCACAATTTAATAGCAGAAGTGTCTGCTTCTAGGGAATGTGAGCTATGCCCATGCCCCCCTCTTCATAGCCACTCAATACATGTTTCGGCTCTCTACAATGCAGCGTGCCTCTCAGCAGCGTACCATACTCCACCATCAGCTCTAGTTATCTTTTAAGAGGGCAATAAGAGTGGCACGCGCTGCCGCACTTCAATGGAGTGACTCAGAATTCAGATCGCTGGCCAAAACCACTCACGTCTTTCCAGGTAAACAGCAGGAATACTTCACCTCTGACTAAAAAACTAATTTAAACAAATTACTTCTAAGTGGTTGAACATATTTCAGCCATGTTGAAACCTATGGAAAATTCCGAGGAGTTCATCTGTAGGGAGTCTGACACTATTAGGAAATTCCCTCTCTCCAAGTTCTTTTCATCCTCTTGATTTTTTTAAGTGTAAGATGGTCTAGAGGAAGGACCCATTATCTAGCAGACTCAGAAAGCCTGTAGAGTGCCTAAGCCTAGTTACCTAAAAAGAAATGCTGTAGAAACAAACTAATGGTAAAATATTCTGCTGTTTAAAACGTTATGTCCCACTTTTAAATCTGCGTTTTTTGAGAAATAAGGCATTATTTAATCTAAAAGCCACTCTTCCCAAAGGAAAGGATGGTGTTTATACTAAAACAGAAAATCTTCTCTCAAAATTGCAATATTTTTGGTCTTTGGCAATATCAGCTGTTGAACCTCTGCTTTTTTTCTGACACACTCCATCTGTCATTTTGGAGAGACAGTGTTTGTTTGTGGGACACGTGCATGAGCGGTTCCAATTGGCCACTTCACGTCACTGGGGAAAAATGTCTCCTGACTTTCCTGATGCTGCCGCTACGGAGCATAACTTTAGAGGAGAGCTGATTGGGCATTGACTGAAGGGCTGATGAGAGAGAGACAGAGAGAAAGAGAGAGAGAGAGAGAGAAGACGGCAAAGGCTGCCAAATACATGCCAGCCTCCCTTTGTTGGTAATAAATCACTCTGATGCTTGCTGTTCCCCGTGGGCCTGTAGTTTTCATTTGGATTGCACTACAGTGGATAAATATCTACACTGGCTCATTTGCAGATGACTGTGCTCTAACAAATGAGGACCCCGGGGAGTGAAAGGACAGTGAGAGGGGACAAACCTCCAGAGTGATGGAGGGGGAAAGGGGGGTGTGAGGGCAGTTTATGCTGAGATGCAGATAAGGGCCGGGGGCAATTACTGATAAAGACGGGAGTGTGATGAGCCCAGACAGGAGAACAGATAGTGTGTCCTCCATAGCAGCTCGCAGAAAAGTAGCCCTGGGATGCCATATTTGCTCCGCCGTCGGAGAGACTCAGTAAATGGGTAAAATGGCAGCCCGGCATGGCTTGGACTGGACTGACCTCATGGAATATTTGACCAGATTCTGGAAGAGACTGACAGAGAGAGAAAGAGGTCTTGTGTGTGGTTGACTCGATGTCTTCAACAGCCAACCAGTGAATAAGCCTCACTTGTGGACTACACAGTGCATCCAACTCTTAAATAGTGATTTCTGCAGTTGACTTGACTGTTGGCAAACTGTGTTGAAAACCTGCTTGACCATATCCTCATGTCTACAAGTGAGGGTGAAACTATGCAGATGTATGGGAAATGGATAACACAGAACAGGTATGACACCATCTGCTATGACCTCTGACCCCAGTGTGAACTTTGACCTCAGGTGAGGCACATGATGGCGTAGGTCAAATAACCGAATTCGACACACCCAAAGTGAACCAGATGAAGAGAGAGTTCAAAACAGACAATACAGGGAATGCAGAAGTACTGGCACACTGTTTCAAGTCGCACAAACACAAATACCAGCCACAAATCCAAGTTCACTCACATATAAACGTGCTCACACACATACACACACACACACACACACCCACACACGCACACACACACACACACAGAAAAACAGAGACAGTGATGAATTGAAGAGATTTCTGGGGAGAGATGATGGGCAACTGCACTGCAGTAGGAAATGAGCTAATTTTTTCTTTTTTTGCACAAGACAGCCCTGACCTACATATCTAGCTGCCACATAGCACGTGTCTGTTGACTTAAAGTGTATGTGTGTATCTGCGCGTGTGTGTGTGTGTCTGTGTGCGTGCGTGCATGTGTGTGTGTGTGTGTGCACTTGTCTGTGAGTCTATCCTTCTGTATGCGTGTCTGTTTTGTGCCTGTATCAGTACTGCCACTATCAAGCAAGGCCTGAAGGAATTATGGGTAAATTAGCATGCTACCGCTTTCCAGTGTCATTAGATTCAAACCCAAACACATCTTACTTTCATTTCAGCAATTAGTTATTCGCTGCTGTCCATTCCGTGGATATTTTGTGGAAAGTCTGAGTAAATAAGAAACAAATCTAGTATCTCAGACTTACCAGTCAACTAAGCGCTACAAACCTGTTTTCTGTAATTACCTAAGTATACAGATTTTAGTCAGTGAGTGTGTGTGTGTGTGTGTGTGTGTGTGTGTGTGTGTGTGTGTGTGTGTGTGTGTGTGTGTGTGTGCGAGAGAGAGCTGTTTTCCGACCTGAGTCTTGAAAGAACCAGTATTAGTGTTTACGTTGTGTGAGTGAACTTAATTTTGCCCTGGTCTAAGAGTGCCTGAGTAGCTGAATGGGAGTCTTACAGAGCTGCAGTGAGAGGGCCCTGTTTCTTTGGCTGGCTGAATGTTTGTCCTTTTGGGAGGCGAAAAAGCCACATAGTGAGAATTCAAGGAATGTCATGTATATTGAAGAAAGATAAATAAACAAGAAATAAAATACAGATAGAGTGAGTGAGGGAAGCACAGGAGTGTGTGCTGTCAAACTTCCATGAGCCTCGTTTGTGTGTGTGTGTGTGTGTGTGTGTGTGTGTGTGTATGTGTAAAAAAATTCTGCAGGTGTTCAGTTCTCCCTGCAGAGAGAGAGTGAGGAGAGGCCAAGGCCAGCCACATCTCCCCTGCTCTTTTTCAAAGGCTGAGGGTCATTGTTATGGTTTAGTGGTTCAGAACAACTCAGACCAGCTGCTGAACCAGTCCAAGCCAACATTCTCTCTCTCTCTCTCTGTCCCCTTTTCTTTACAAACACAAACACACACACACACACACACACACACACACACACACACACACACACACAGTCTGTCTGTCTAAATGTCTGTCTGACTGACTCTCTCTTTCCTTTAGTACAGCAGCTTCATAAAAGCAACACATTATCAACACTGAAACAAAGACGGGATGAAACAAACACTCAGACGGCCAGATGGTAGCAGTCTGCTTTGGTGGATGGAAGCCAAACTCATCTAAAAAAGACATGAATGACACTTGGAAGTGGTGAGTCGCGCTGACAAACCGTGGCTCCCTTGTCCAGAGACATAGAGAGAATTCTGAGCCATGATGGCGAAACATCCCAATGAAACAGATGGACCAATCTGGAGATAGATGGATGGGTGGCATTGGACTAATGCAATTATGGCTGGATAGAGACACAAGCATATAGCAGCTGTTTCAGGAGAATCCCACGCTACATCCAGCAGGTGGCTCATACAATACTGGTGAATTATAAAGATGGAAAATAAAATTGTGGAAGGAAAGCATATGTCTGGCTGAGAAACTTGCCAGTATGTTCTGGGACAGTGTTGCCTGTTGGGGAGTTATGAGCCCCATGTTTGGAGCTTTTTAAAGCTCATAGGCACAGATAGAGACCTGCTGTTCTTTTCCAGCTGTGTTTTTTGAACTCCATTACAGTTAGTGCACAGACATAGGAGAACAAGAGAAGGGGAGAGAGGCATGTGAATGCAGGATTCACACACACACACATGCACACATATAGGCCTTTTGTCCTCTCAATGGGCCTCATTTACCAACCATTCTTACGAAGAAATTTGTTCTTAAAACCCACTAAGGCAGTGTTCAAGATACAGACAGACAGACAGCAAGAGGTGAGTGTTTGGGAGCCATTTCACAGTGGAGAAGGGATCAGAAAAATGAAGGGGGAGGGGTGGCTTCAGTCTAGATCCTGTGGGTTAGGAGAGACTTACAGAAGTGGGGAATGAGGGTGAGAGAGGGAGAGGGAGAGGGTGAGGGAGAGAAAGAGAGAGAGAGAAAGAGAGAGCCCCCCCATCCATGCTGAAGTGTTTAATGCCATCCAGCTGGTGGTGACCAGCTCCATATGCCTGACAGATAGAGTTCCACTAGCCTTGCTGGAGTCCACGGGGCCTAAGTCCCCAAAGAGAGGGCCCGCTCAGTACTCACAGCTGGGGAAGAGCTACAGACACATACGAGACAGACAGGCAGGCAGAATGACAGACAGATAGGTAGACTCACAGACAGGATAGTCACAATCTACACCCTATATGTAGCAGCCTGTAACATCAGTACTCTTTGCAAACAGTTAGGAAAGGACAGAATGGTTTGCCTGGTCGAATGACAGGACAACTGATGTGGTCAGGTAAGGGAGCATGCCCAATAGGGGAGAAGTATGGAGGGACACAGACAGGGGCAAGCACAAGGAGAAATGGGAACACAGAAGATAGAGAGTGTGAGAGAATTTTGTGACAGAGGACTATAAGGTCTGTGAGTTAACTGTGAATGAGAGTAGGATAGTATCACATTTTCTGCAGCATAGAGGAAAGCTTACAGTGGGAGTGCTGAAAGTATCCTAAGTTAATATCCTAGAGTGTGGCTGAGTGTGAAGGGAGCTGGGGAGTCTTGTGAGAATGCTGAAGGCCAGGAGGCAGAGGGGTTGGCCTCCTTTTCTGAAGAGAGGCCTGTCACAGCGAGGACAAATGTATGTGAAAAATCTCATTTCCTCTGCAGCCATTAAACTGCAGGGCCACTGGATCTAAACAGACATCACATGATTGACATCATACCAGAGGTGTGTGTGTGTGTGTGCGTGTGTGTGTGTGTGTGTGTGTGTGTGTGTTTTGTATCTCACAATCACTTTTCTTCTGTCAGAACAAAGCATGTTGCTTGTCCAGGCACGAGACAACAGAACCCTTGTATGGTCGCTATAGTCACAAGAGCTGAGGCTGAGCGCTCCAGTCATCAGATGAGGCCTTTGTCTGGGAGATGCAGAGGAGGGTCACCCCATGCAGAGAAATAAAAGAGAAGTCATCCCACTCCTGTGCTCGCTCTCTCTCTCTATCTCTCTCTCTTTCTCTCTCTCTTTCTCTCTCTTTATGAGCATATACAAGGTGAACCACCCAAACCATGATCTATCTGAATGAGTGACCATGAGATGAGGGCAAGTCAGAAATAACTGATTGAAGTTAGAGAGAGAGAGACAGAGGGAGAGAGAAGGAGAGAGAGA
>PYXC01000363.1:2075000-2082500 GCA_015244755.2 Tenualosa ilisha
TATCCCTCACTTTTTTTTTTTTTGACTCATGTTCTATTCACCCATACACTCTGTCCCCACACACACATCTACTTCTGTCATCTCCACACTGTTTGCATAATTGTATACAAAGGCAAGTATGTAGCCTGCAGCTGTATTGCAGGGTTTATTGTATGTGTGTGAATGACTGTGTGTGTGTGTGTATGTGTGCGGTGTATGTGTGTGTGTTGTGTGTGCAAACATGTGGTTGCATTCTTCAAAGGTGAACAAGCATGTGTTTGTCATATTTCCAGACAAGCTGTGTGTCTGTCTCCTGGCCCCATCTCAGCAGATAAAAGCAGACTCGTTTGACTCATGGACCCCAATGGACATGTCTGTGATTCCCACTGATGTCTGGGCTCAGTCAGGGGGCGATGGAGCTGGAGGTGAGGGAGGTGGGCAGGCTCTCTCCTCTCCCCTCTCCCTTGACCCCCGCTGCCATGTGCATCAGCCAGGGGCTGCTGAATCAGCGAGCCCTGGGAGAGATAGCAGGGTCCTGGAGGTCTGTGGCTGTGGCTATCTCTGCAGGTAAATAAACAGGACCTGGAGAGCTGGCACACTGGAGATTAGCCATTACCCTAACACCTCAGCTACACACACACACACACACACACACACACACACACACACACACACACACCACACACACACACACACACACAAGCACAAGAGGTCCTTCCTGATAAACAAAGACCACACTGGAGCCTATACCAATATCTTCATATGAGTCTCACATGTTCTGCATTAAAGGAGCCCTGCCTCTTTCAGATAAATAGACGACTTACTTACAGAGTGGATGGTGAGAGTGACTAGAGGCTGTGGGACTGAATTCCTGTATTTAAGGTCTATAGACTTACTGGCATAAAAGTCTACTTCCAGTGCTAGCCACTCAATCAGAGACACTGTTGGCAAGCAGTGTTCCTTTAAATAGTGCAGGGATATTGACTCCCGGTTTTCCCTTGCTTTCAACTCTTTGGAGAAATTGTATTAACAGACCATGGAGAAGTGTGTGTGTGTGTGTGTGCGTGTATTCAAACATTCTTAAACGAGCAGTCATGGGTTAACACATTCACTGACATGGACACACACACGCAAGGTGAACAAATATTTGTGCATGCCTGGGACGGTCAGCTTTTTCCACCACACTGCTTAAAGGGTTTTCTCAAGAGGCATTCAGCCCTACGAGGTCAATGGCCACTCAAAAAAAAAATAAAAACATCTTTTTAATTTCTCTTCTCTTCTTTGTCAGCAGCTGTGCTATGGAGAAACAATTACATCATCATTGCAAGCCAGTGGCTTTTCTCTACCAAGATCAGAACCTTGGCCAGGAGATCTTTGTAAGGTTTCTCTCTTCTTCTCATTCTAATAACGGAGTCCAGGAGTCCAATATGGAACTGTAACTGAGACCTGTTTCAGTGTGAAAGTAAAGGCACAGCTTGTCTGAGCAGGGATGCAGGTTAGGTTCATTTCCAAAGCAAGAGAGAGAGAGAGAGAGAGAGAGAGGGAGAAAGCAGAAAAGTAAACACGTTTGGCATAAGCTTTTAGGAGTCAGTGAGTTTAGGAAAACATTCCTCTCTCCCCCTCACCCTCTGGGTCCCTGGGCTCTACAAGCAACCTTCACAGTGCATGCTGAGCATGCTCTAAACACAGACAAGCTTTCTAAACACAAACACAAACACACACACACACACATTCATGCGCGCACACACACACACACATGCACGCACGTGCGCACACACACCTCACACACACACACACATTAAAAAGTATTTTCACTCATAAAAAGGTCAGACTCGCTTTAGTTTTGTCGTGTGTGTGTGTGTGTGTGTGTGTGTGTGTGTGTGTGAGTGTGTGTGAAGGTGCAGTGTTGAGTGTCTGGTTAACTGCTGAGGTGCTACTGAGGCAGCTGCTGTTCTCTCAGGCCTGTCGACAGATGCAACACTGAGCAGGAAGGAATGTTTCAACCCAGAGCAAGATAAGAGGCTGTGAACATCAACACTGCTTCACACACACACACACACACACACACACACACACACTACACTATACTATACTACATACTAAATGTACTACATACTACATTTTTCTGCAGAGGTTCTATGTTATGTGGAACCTATATGAGACCTGCAGCATTCAATAAGGCCTCACTGAATGTGGGGTCACTTTGGTCTAACTACAGACCCTTAAAAAAACAAAAAAACAAAAGCAACGCCCGAACGTTTCATTTTCTCCCGAACAACAGCCGCTACATTAATATCCCATTAGAGATCCATGGAAACTAAGGAGAAGGGTCTGTTTGGAATGTGAAAATGGAGACTCTGTGCGAACAGCTATGGCGCTACTAATCTAACTCTCTTGAAATGGTGTCTATGCGTTTCCATGGGCTTCCCTCAATGGATCTGGGACTCCATGTCAGGAGGAATAATGAGAAACCCCAAATATGCACCCACAGCCTTGGCTCAACTCTACAGGTAAACTATACCTGTTTCCCGCCCTTGCAGGTCTATGCTATAGGTTAAACAATCCTGTGGTTTCTGTATAGGTGTGGTTTGCAGATGTGTGTGTGGGCTTTGCAGTGTTCAGAGAAACAGAGAGAGAGAGAGAGAGAATGCAGAAAAAAACATCTAAAGATGCTTGGTGGTAAGGCAAAGGAATGTCACACATAAAAACCTCTAACCACTATTTTTTTAAGTCAACGTTTAACCTTGGTGATTTTTTCTGAGTTTCACAGTTAAGTCGATTGAACGGGGGAGTGAAAGATGGAGTGAAGCCCTGGAGGGATGGAGTTTGTTTCTATGTTAATGGGCATGTGTGCTCCAGCAAAACAGAACTCTGAAAACAGAGGAACTGATCAGACTTGACTGAAATAGTTTCGAGTGGCAAACCATACATTGGGCTACACTTGAAAACAACACACGTGTGAATCATATCGTTCTTGGCTTCATCCCAGTTAGGTTGTGGGTAATACTATAGGCAAATCATAGGTACAGACCACAGATATTATCTCTGGGCAGATATTTGATATTAAGGGCAGTGCAATACCAGACATACATTGTTTTCAATTAAATCTGCTCCTCTTGTAATGGAGGAGGACACAAAGCCAATGGGCAAACCGCTGCCCAATTACACACTTGAGAACAAAACTCAAAGGGGAAGCCAATGTCTGAACTGTTCCATCTGAGGATTGTTTTTGTGAGGATGGGTCTTTTCAATACTTAGTTGTGGTGTGGATGCTATGTATGTATGTATCTGTGTGTGAGTGGTGAGTGTGTGTGTGTGTGTGTGTGTGTGTGTGTGTGTGTGTGTTGGGCGCCTGCCGCTTCTAGGGACACAGAATGTTTTTGTCAGAGCCACCCAGACTCTGACCCTGTGGGCACCAGTCTACAGTGCGCTGGCACCAATTTAAACACTTACATGTGTGCAGCTAGTGCAACTTACATGTGAAACCAATGAACTGTGTGTGTGTGTATGTTCATGTTCATGTACTTGTATAGGAGTGTGTGTTTGTGTGTGTCTGTGTGCGTAATGGGTAGAGAGAGAGAGAAAAATGAAGAAGGGTGGTAGTGGTGGTGGTGGTGTTGTGTCCTTGACATTCTTACAGCCAAACAGTTACAGCACAACCAGCTGTGCAAATCTGTAGGACTTTCTGAGGACACAAACAGAGTTAAGAACTTTCACAGATAAGACCACCAGTTAAACAAACGTAAGATAAACAAACGCATGGGATGTCAAACACATGGAGTCAGAGAGAAAGTGAAGAAAGAGAAAATGATTGAGTGAGTGAGTGAGCGAGTGACTGAGCGAGTGAGTGAGTGAGTGAGTGAATGAAAGCTAGACGGTATGAGAAGGCTCTGTCAAGAACTTGGAACCACTTCCAAGAGTAACGGAGAGGGACTGCACAGGACAGCAGGGGTGTGGCTGGCTAATTTGCTACAAGCTTCTGTGAGATCTTTGTTAGTTTAAGAGCTCTTCAGCATGATGTCACAATGCGGAACCCTGCAGACTCTCGCCACGGTGACCAGCGAGGCGTTGCTGCGGCCCGGTGGGACGTTGCCATGGCTCTAAAGGAAATAGTCATGGCTCAGCAGAGCGTTGCCGTGGGGCCAACAGGGTCATAGCTGTGTTCGGTTGGGAAACTTCAGCAATGGAAAAGTCAAAAGGGGCCACAGAAGGCCAAACTAGTTGGCCAGTGTGGCCAAAACACAACCACCTGCCATCACTCTCAAGCAGAGCCCACGTGAACAGTACACACGTACAGACACACACACACACGCGCACACACACATACATACACACACACACACACACACGCACGCGCACGCACACACACTCTCAGCTGTTGCAAATTAAATTATGACTTCATTTGTAGTTTCAATCATGTCTTCCGAAGGCCCTGGTCCTGGAGCACACTATCTAAATGTGTCTCCTCTGCAGATTGCAGTGATGTAGGTGTGCTGACTCATAGTATACTATCTCATACCTTAATTTAGTGTACCTCTCCTTCATTCTCTTTGACCTGTGTTAAGTAATACCTTCAGATGTTACATAAGTCCATTAGTGGGGCTGCAGTGGGGCTGTCTTCCATTCAGTCTCAGTGGCTCATGCCATATCACATGTGTCTGAAAGATCGTGTCATTTGGTTTTGTGTGCAAGTGTGTGTGTGTGTGTGTGTGTGCGTGTGTGTGTGTAAGCACACAATCCAGTTCCAGCAGTGGCAGAGACCCTCATCTGTGTGCAATCTCCATTAGCGGTCTCTGCTTGCCTCTGCGCCCCAGTGAGACAGCAGATAATGCACCAGCTATGTAGACCTAATCAAATTAATTCAATTACAACTAAATACGAGATCACAATGGGGGAAATTGTGTAATAGAGGATGTTTGCCTCGATACACTATGTCACTGAGATCTCCATGGGAACAGTAGCGCGCCTCTGAAAGTTGGCCTTCACCGTCAGGCGGATGGGGGCTGCTGTTATGAAACGACTCTGAAAGAGCTGTTCATTCTTGTGGACAATGACATGATGTTATATGACATTTATCAAGTTTTGCTTTTGCTTTTCTGGGGGCTGGTATTTTTAAGTGTGCATATTTTTGGGTGCTCCGGGCCTCTATTTCCTGGTTTCCTGTTGCCCTTTGACCTCTCTAACCTCTAACCTTTGCTCTTGGTTCAAAGGGAGCTGAGCAGATGCCTTTCATTCCTCAGCTCATAGAGCAGACATACGCGCACTATCATCTCAGATGGGAAGAAAGAGAGGGAAAGAACAGGAGTCAAGAGAAAGAGAGAGAGAGAGAATATTTGCCTTGTTGCTTTCCCACCATCTTTGAACCAGATCCTTTCAACTCCTGTTGGAGAATCTGACCATGATGTTCTCGCCATCATTGGTGGTGCTGCAAAACATGTTTGAGGTTTGTGTGTGTGTGTGTGTCCGTCCATCTCCATCCGTCTGTCTGTCTGCCTATCTGTCATATATTGTCTAACTGACAAATAGTGTGCTAGCCAATGCATAAGCCACTGGCTACTGTTTGTGATGGCATAAAAGTCTGTGTAGTGTTCCCAGTGTGAGGACACTCCTGAGGACAAAATGTATTATAAGAGCCATTTCTCTCCCATGTCCACTCAGTGACCACAGCATGCCTTGGGAAACTAATGGAATTTCTTTGCAAGATTGCTTGATTAAATTGTGGCCTCGGTTTGCAATCTCGTTTTTCTTCTTCAAACTCATTTGCACTCTTCTCTGATCTGTCACTTCTCTCTCATTGTCTCTTAAATGAAGCCTATCCCTCAACATCCCTTTGAGAAAGTTAAAATATAATTCATGTAGTTTGAGAAGGTCAAAAACAAGCTTTTATAGTATTTCTTGTCAAGAACGTGACAGATACTTACTTAGACAGATAGAAATACACTCTACCCACTGACTGTTTTTTTTTTTTTTTTCTTGTAGAAATGTCTCGACAGCTCTCTGAGAAATGTTTTGCATATGCTATGCATGTGAGTATTGGCATAAGCGTCTATTTTATTTCCCCTAAGGTTTAAGAAGGATGAGGAAACCTTTGACCGAGGTCATGTTCAGCCTGCCGGTCTGTCTTTGTCATTGGTAGGTTCTTAGAAATGGCAGTTAAATGAGGAAAGTGTGTTTTGCTGACAGGTCTGCTTGATTTGCGAGCGAGTACAAGGAGAAGGATATGTCAAGTATTTTGTGTCTTGTATATGTACTTGTGTATATGTGTGTGTGAGTGTGTGTGTGTGTGTGAGAGAGAGAGAGAGAGAGGCATTCACTGTGGTTCCACTTGGACCTTGTGTGTGCACCGCGAGTTCACCACATCCCTCTGCTTTCTTGCTCTCTCTCTCTCTCTCTCTGATGCAGAGGAATTTCCCCTTCATTATATTTTAATTAGAAACAACAGCTATCATTCACATTAAACAGCAAAGAGAGGGAGAGTATGTCAGTTCAAGAGAGAAAGCGACAGAAAAAGACAACAAACACACACACACACACACATTTTAATTAAATGCTTTCCATTTCTTTGACCCACTTCCTATCATTGGCATCTTTTGATGTGCTTTTACAGCGAAGGAGGAGTGGTTCACACATGCATATCACATAACCTAGACCCTCCATCACCCCATTCTGTCTCTCTTTCTCCCCATCTCCCTCATAGACAGATAAAACCAGATGGACTGATCTAGAATCTGAGGACATGACGAGTGAAAAGTTAAAGACAGTAAACACTGGTCAGAGAGATTAATATCTGTTTGGCTTCTATGAATATGTGAATGTCCTCTACACTTGACAATGCATATGGGGCGTGGGGCATGGGGCACGCCATCTGGTTACAGCTAAGAGGTACAAGGACAGCTAACACTGCAAGAAGGACAAACCGAAGCTACTAATTTCATTGTCAGCATGGATTTAGTTGCAAAAACAGTATGTGCCAAGCACGTGCTGTTGAGAATTACTGCAATCGTGAGCATATTATAAGAGTTCTTGACACAACTAAACACACAGGGACAAATCAAGCACCAAGGCAGAAGTAAACACAGTGCAAGTCTGGGCAAAAAAGATATAAACCAAGTGCAACCTAAGACAGCTCATTATGGCTCAAAGTGTATTTGCCTCCACAGTGTTTTTATCATGCCGGGGCCAGATGTTGGCTTATGTGGTGCTATCAGAGGGCAGAAGGCTAAGCTAGTCCATTAGCAACTGCATCTGATAGCCTCCATGAGAGGGTAAGGTTAGCACACTTAGTGTTATCAGTGGAGATTGAACCTGAGCATAGTAATACCAGTCACAGTGTCCTGTGGATGACTCTCAGCACAATAATGGGGCACACACACGCACATGTGCTCACACACACACACACACGCACGCGCACACACACACACACACACACACACACACACACACACACAGACACACATCAGTTGTGGCTACAAAGGAGCCCTAAGACACATTAACATCTTAGTGCAAGCCATGCCGGTTGAC
>PYXC01000363.1:2087500-2107500 GCA_015244755.2 Tenualosa ilisha
CTCCCCAATCCCTCAAAATCCCTCAACCCTATCCACCTCCAAACGAAAAGTCTGCTCAGCAACACAAAATCATGGGAATCAATTGACCTAAGTCATGTTGTCTCTGTAGCTATTCAGTCATCTCCCTGCTCTGCACTATAACATACTCCTTATGTACAGTGTGTATACACATTGCATGACTGAATTGAAGCAACGCCTGCATTTTACTACTGTAATTCAAGATTATGTGTGAACAATGTGAAACGAGTGACATTTAAATGGTGAGAAAACATCCCTAAGGAGTTGGTAAAATTATGATTTGTAAAATTCATTTTAGTTTAAATGTGTAAAATTTTACATTTCAAACATTCCAGAGATTTACAGGTTGTTCTTGTTTGGGCTCAGTGAGGAAGAATTCAACAAAATATTCCCCATAATATCTGTACTTTAAATCAATATTGACAAAATGACTACTACCCATTGACTGCTATAAGAAGAAATGGATGAGATAAACTACTGACTCCCTAAAACATAATCTTGTTCATTTGCACATTAGGCACAGTCCTTCTCACTTAGAGGTGGTGGTGACATAGTGGTTAGGGAACCTGACTAGCATTCTAGTGGCCTGGAAATTATGGGTTTGTAACCCAGCTGCCACAGTTGGGCCCTTGAGCAAGGCACCTAACCCTAAGTTGATCTAGGGGAAACTGGACCAGATGTAATTGATAACTGACAAATGTAATGAGCTTTGGATAAAAGTGTCGGTTAAATGCATAAATATAACCGAAGAAGGAGTCAGGGCTCAAAAATTAGCCTTTTTCTCTTTTTTTATGTATAGTGTGAGGGAGATCTGAGCACTTCCCATAGTGGGAGTTACCAGCGTCGAATTTCCTGTTGTGCACTCCCTTTTGTGTAGAACCATTTCCTGTTCTCCGCCTAAAACTATGGTGGCTATAAGCTAGCCGCTTCTAACAAGCACACCTTAGGGGGCACATCAACCCAATCTCACTGCGTGACATCCACAAAAACATCCTGTCGTCCCAGACATGGCATCATCCAGCACATTCATTGGCTGGTCATCAAATGGCAGCGATTCACCAAAAGCCTCGGAATTGGAACAACATTCCTGACAAGCAGTTACTAGGCCAAGGCTTTTAAGAACGAGACTCCTGTAACAAAGACATGTGGACAGGAAACATCTCTAGGAGTTTTGATAGTTATTATGGTCATTGTGCATTCTCAGCATGTTCTAAACATGTGGGAGCTGAGCCTTGGCTTACTATCTTTCACACCAGTAGAGGTATTAGAGCATCAGTGGACCTACTGGAGGAAAGAAAGAGGAACCCGCGAGGAGAGAAAGTGTGTCAGGGTGGGGGTGGAGGATATGTGTCTGTTTGTGGGAGTGTGTGTGTGAGGAGGGTCTCTTGAGTGATCCTTGGGCTGGCACACTGACGACTGGTCCAGGAATGTGCTGTTACACAAACAGAGAGCGGCCTTCCTTACCATGCAAGGCTCTTGTGGAGTGTATGAGGACTGTGAGGGAATATGCGCTTAGACAGGAAGGGTGGAATCTATAGGCTAAGAAATAATGAAAGGGAGCACAAAAGAAACACATCCTGCTCTGTGGAACACCCTGAAACAGCACAAGTACAGCACATTTGACAAGTGTAGCGATGCTAACGATGATGAAAATAGAGAATGAAATATGCTATGGTAAAGGAGCAGCATTTTAACTTCCACAATGTTAATATGTTTACAAATCTAGATTTCATGACATTTGCTTGTTGAATGTTGTGACAATAACTCAATATTTTTTTATTCCACATGTGTTATTTTTAAAATATATCCTACTATCCATCATATCATACAATATTACACAACATGCTTTTGTCATGCTGCAGTGAAACAAGCTGCTTGGGTGCGAACAAAAGCAACTTCAAATCAATTTGGCATAAATGTTTAGAAGCATTTGAAAAATTGAGGCATTGGGAGCTAAATAAAGCTAACTGTCACTGTTAGGAACAGACATTCCATTGTAATCTATCATTCAAGGAAGATATTCCCTGAAATGTCTGACCAAGTATTTCAGCCAGCTTCCTGTCTTCCTATCATTCTACACTGAAACTGACCTTGAAAACACAGGGTGAATTTGTCTGGAGTCCTGAGTCAGTCAAAAAGCCACGAGGTCCTATTGTCCAAGCCATGTAGCGGGAAACACCAGCACCAATAAGATGAACTGGCATAATGGCAATTATAGCCTACTGTACAAATAAGAAAAGGAAACAGAGCCAGACCACAGGCTAAAATTAGGGGGTTCCACAGGGTTCAAGACCTGGTCCAGTCATGTTTCCTATGTGGAAAACCCCTCATACTGGGCAGTCTGGAAAGTCCATCATATAATATATGACTTGTGCAATTCCCAAGAATTGTATGCAGAGTCAGAGCTTTTGGAATGAAGAAAAGAGAGAAGTGTTGATTTACAAAATCAGGCCTAAATAGAGATCCGGGAGCTGATGTCACCAACACTCAACATTCAAAATTCCACTCGCAGTAAAGTATGGCACCAAGCCATACACATCCATTCAAAAATACAATAAATTATTTACTCACAATAAACAATTCATGACACTTGCTTAATGATTGCCTTAAAAATAAATAACTGTAGCCTTTCAAATTCATTCAGTAGCAGTAACGTAAAAGATAACCGTGGTGAAGTTGTCAAATTCAAAGTCAAATTGGACATTTGCTGGATATGCAGATATGCATTACGCTGTTACAATATCGATCAAATGTCTCACAAAGAACTAACTTAACCCCGTTGGTTGGTTGGTGCGTGGAGGTCAGAGGCTACATCCAAACATTAGACTGGTTATGCTAACGTGAACTAACACTGAAATAAGATGTGACACTCTGGCAAAGTTATTCTTAGCGGTCATAACAGTCTCAGACCTTGAGCAGGCTATTCATAACATCAGTTAAATACAGACTTCTTTACATGAAGGTTTATCATGTCAAGACAGACACCAGTCCTAGCTTATCTTAAGATATGAGTAGGTTACTTGAAATTAGCTTCACATAGCTGTGCATATAACTTACCAATAGTAATAGACAGCTGTAGGTCCCATGTAACGCTAAATTGTAAAAGTTAAATTAATGTACAGATCCTAGGCTGAATCCATTAACAACCACTGCAGCTTTATTTTAATTAAACAACAGAGGTTAATGTTAATGTTACAGCAGACACAGCTCATCATCAAACAATGTAATTGCCAATGACAGATAAGCAATAGCCTATAAGATAACACAACAAAGTCTTGCAGTCTTTTTAGGCAAATTAACAAAATGCCTTCATATTGTATGAGTCTGTACTATTAGATTTATCAAGCTTAGAGATATTGTATTCAATTTCTTTGGAAATAAAGTACACATTTAACTCTGCTAGCTTCAACCTGCAACTGGTGCCATTCATGCACCATTCATTCTTAAGCCAGCTTTGCTGCCAACATGGTGGCATTAATCAAAATGATGACATAATAACAAAGTAAAAGAACAGAACTCTCAGATACTTATATACAAGGAAGTAAGGAATAGCTTCAACTGGAATTTAGATACTGAACTTCCTTCTATCGTGTTAAACTCATTTGCACTCAGAGAAAGGCCAGTCTGTGTACTTTGTTACTGATTCATACTGCAGAAAGTAGCCTTTAAGATGTTTGTTAGTCAGCTGAATATTAATCTATTATTTTAGACTATTTCCTCTTTCCTTCAACGTTGTCCTCTCTTTTCTGCATGTATGTTTGTCTGATATAAAATGTAAAAAAAAAAAAAAATGTGCAAAGCCTGACCTCAGTTGTAGAGGTCCTGTTGGCCATTGTGAGTATTGTGTACACACTCCAATGGGTTATTTATAGATCACACCCTTGCTGTCAGCTCACTAGACCTCCACCCTCACAATCAAGGAGAGAGTAAAACTCTGTTCATCTAAGCCAGAAATGGACACAAGTCAGCAAAGCCACTTTTGAAAGGACGGTGTTATAGGAAGTTAAAATGGGTCAGAGCACGCATAGATCACATTCTGCTTATTTTATGAGAGGAATGATCTGAGGATATAAAAAATATGAATGTGTTTTTGTCGTGTCAGTATGGCAAAACACTGAGAGACCCACATGATTGAAACCACTGCCACACTGTTTTCTCTCATTAGCTAACCATTCAGTGGCATCAAAGGAGCCTTTGCTTGTTATCTGAGGAGATATCATCAGACCCTCATGACACATATCACGAGCTCTGGACTCTGACATGGGCCTCTCTTTCCCCAGCAGAGACAGAGGCTGAGAACGAGAGACAGTGAGAGAGAGTGAGAGAGAGAGAGAGAGATGTTAGAATATGGGTGAAGAGGAGATGAAGAGAAGAGAAGATGAACTGATAGTTAAGGAATAAATAAGGGGCTTGTGCATGGGCACATTACCACACACATGACATGGCGGAGCGGCACACTGATAGAATGTAAATATGAGAACATAAAAGGAGGAGAGCAGCTCTCATGTCAGCTCTGTCAAAAAGTTAGGAGAATGTGAAGGGAGAGTAACCACACTGTGGTGCCCCTACAGACCCCAAACTAGTTGAACTGCATTGTCACGAAGCCCACACACACACACACATACAGAGAGAGACACACACGGAGGCCTCCCTCTCTGTGCCGGCATGTTTGGCAGGTCACACCACTGACACCCACTGAAGCACAGCACTGACGGGGGCCTCTTCTTTCATCCCCTCCACCAGCTCTCTTTCATCCTGCAACCCGCCGGCTCTTCGGACCATCCCCAGCCCCTCTGAGTCACCACCCTCCCCCCTCTGAGCCCCAGCCTCAGGTGCAGGTGAGGGGGCAGAGAAGAGGAGGAGAGGTGGGCGGTGGGTGTGGAGGCTGGATGAGGAGGAACTAAAGAAGCCATTGTTCGAGACCCATGGCCAGATCCAAAGGAAGAAGAACCGAGCGAAGGGCTGAAGGGTTTGAGGAATGAGGAATGCTCCCGGAGGGTAAGCACACATCAAAAGACCCATGGAGACGAGACAGAGAGAGAGAGAGAAATAGAGAGAGGGAGAGGGAGAGAGAAAGAGAGAGAGAGAAAAGGCAATGCACAATGTCTGAGAAGGCAATGCACGCGGTCACTGAGGTGGAGCAAGGGGGCTCTAATTGAGAGGTTAGCAATTAATTTCCTCCCTCTGTGTACTTCCCTGCTCAGCGAGTGGTCTTTCGCACACAATCAAAGCCCTTTTCTCTGGATCTCTCCTCCTCACCCCCAAACCCGCCCACCTACCCCTCTCCTCCCACCATTGGCCCCCTTTTTCTCTTTTATCTCTTGTTCCTGTTTTGTTGCCAAGAGAGTTCACAAGCGGAACTTCCTGTTCAAAACGATAGGGTGTCATAGGAACAGGAAGTCAGGTCAGTATCTGTAACAGAGAGCCTTGTACAGAAGGCTCTCTCTCAGCAGAAGTGTGTGTGTGTGTGTGCGTATGTATGTGTGTATGTGTGTGTGTGTGTGTGTGTGTGACAGAATGATTGAGGGGGAGTATGGTAATCCTACTACATCACTGTACTCTCTGTCCATAACCTCTATCCTCTGTTAGATAAGATTTGACCCGTTAAGTACACTTATGGGAAGCTACAGGTATGTCTGGGAATATGTGAGATTGACTTTAGTTTTTGCCTCACTAACAAATCATGCTTTTGCGGAGGCCCTCGCACATATGATAAGCACCTTTGGCTGCATACGTTAATCCTTCCCACATTAACCTTCCCGCTTGGAGTTACACCATAAGACACAGCCTCAAACAGAGAGTGTGGCCTCACATTTCCCTGAGGCATGCCAACATGAGATAGATCACAAAAACTTTCCTGTGAGTCAACACTTCCTGGTATTCCAGTAACCAGAATTAATCAGATTTATTAAAGTGTTACTGGAGTCACTAGAGACTACAGTGTTCCTATTGTGTTACAACAGAGAAGCGATAGATTTAAATTCCAAATAGACTGAACATGTTGGTTTCTGCAAGTCATCCTTTATATACGATATCAAATATATGGCACAGAATCCTCCAATGCTACATACATTCTCTTGAAGTGCTATGGGGCCACAGATGTGGGCTGCCTAGTCCCAGTTTTGGTTTTGGGGACCACATGGTGTGATGGTGGCTCGAGGGAGTGGGTTCGACCCTCTCAGGGCTCCAAAATCCCCGCAACATGCACCGCAATGCATTTTGTGTATGTGTGTGTTAGTGTTTGTGTTTGTGTGTGTGTGTGGTGTGTGTGTGTGTGTGTGTGTGTGTAGGCCTTTGTATGGCACAGCGGGGACTTTGATGTGACATGAACACTGCTCTTTGTGCTCATCTCTGGGCTGCGTCCCCTGAACCCTGTCATCTCCGACGTGTGTCTCTGGAGGGGGTCGTTACATAACCACCACTTCCAGCCCCGGGCAGGCCCTGTCCATGGGCACGCTGCCATGGGCCATAAACCAGACCCCACTCCTCTGCGTTACTCAACCCACAGAATAGCCCTTTATAAGGGAGCGAGGAGGCATTGAGAGCTCTTACCACAGGGGTTAGGACATGGCCTTTCATTAGGATGGGACAGACAGGGATGCCGCTGTGACAACAATGGGAAGATATTGTGCCTTCCGGAATATTTGCTTTGGGCTGATTGTGTGCGGTTGCTTTAACGATAAGAATTCAACAGTGTCCCAAACAAACACAAAGAAATACTCCGGCACATTTGCTGGTACATATGCACATGGGATGTACATAGACAAATGTAAACAGACATAGGACCACAGGTTTTAAACAGCCCTTGCATGTATGCACATACAGCATGTAAACAAACGTACAAATGCACATACACAGACACACACACACACACACACACACACACATACACACTCTAGTGTGAGAGGCCCAGCAGGCATGCAGACAGTGATGAGAGACGCTCCTCTTCTGGATGCTCTCCAGTATTGTCTCCTTCCTCTACACACAAACAGGCCTAAGTTTGTGTGTCAAGACCCCCAACCGGCTGTCTGATGGTCTAGCTAGCCGCACACACATTCCTGGCCCCCTGTGGGGCCCAGTACCATCACTATAGCTATTAACTATAAACTACAAAGGGTTAGCACTGGGTTGATCAGATTGTTGACACTATGGTCTAGTCAGACACCATCCACTTCCCAGTGCAACTGAAACAATAGAATACGTAGCCTTAGATAGACATGAGCAAAACTGCTGATCTTGCCTGAACACTAAACGACTATATTTGATCTTTTGTGAGTATGTACAACGGGACATTACATTTGGAATGTCGATCGCATCATGCCAAAGTCTTTCTCTGCTGTAGATGACTTATCTTATTAACTGATGTTTGCAGTGCATCTCCACCCTCCCTACAAGCAGAGGAGAAAAATAGCGCAGATGACTTGCCTGCCTGCGGTTGATCTGTGGTTAGCATTATAGCTCAAATTAGGCCTCAGCCAGTGCTAAATGTGGGTGACAAACATCTGTGGGGAACAGTGAGGGGGCCAAGTTGCTAAAGATCATCAGGTTTTGATGACAACACCTTATAAAATACACCAGCCTACAGATCCTAAACAATTCCAGCACCCACCAATTCTGTATCCCAGATCCTAACAGCAGCAATAAAACTATGGCAGTTTGATTACTGATATAATGCTGCTGAAACCTAAGGAAACAACTCCTGGCAAAGCACATCTCAATAAGTTCTTCATGTAATATTTCATTTGCAGTATACTAATTACATATTACTGTAAGTATAGTCCCATTAAATGCACGATTTTACAGTTTTTAAAACACTGAACCCCATTCTCTGGGCCAAATGCTTGGTGGCTTGAACATATTTATTGCACTCTTTTTTTTACACAACCATTTGTAACCAAACCATTAAAAAAATCTACATTTAAGTTTAGCAAAACGCTAAACACATCATGGTTATGCAGTGATGGTGCAACATTTAAACACACTAACACACTTATAGCACAGCTATCGTGACTTGAACCCAAAATTCTTCACACTTGTTGCAAATGATGAGATGACACCTGTGTAAGCGAGATCTGAGTGCACAGTCCACAGCGAGATGAGTGTTGATCCCAACAAAAAATGAAAAGCTAAATGGCATGGAAGACAGTATAGGAGGAAGAGGAGGGTGGAAAAGAGGAAGAGCAGGAGTGGGAGTAAAAGTAATTGTATGTCCAGTGGCCATCATTTCAGATTAAATTCAAGCTTTTGTGATTGTGACCAAGTTTTTATCATGGAAGTAACATTAAATATGTGTTGCATGAAGTTCTACATTTTGTGTTTGAATATTTTTTTTTTTGGGGAAACAGTTCAGTGTTGCAAGAAGACTTACCAGTAAGGGTTTGTGAATTTAGAAATTGGGATTTGTGCTTTGACAATTGGGTTTGTGTTTTATCAAAGAAGAAGAAATGGTATCTAACAAGTCTGAAAAAGTAAATGCATATGTCCACAACGACAGTGAGGAAAGCTCTTCTGAGCTTTGGTGGTTATGTACGGCCTCCTGTGCAATGAGCGCTGAGGCAGTAGTCAGGCATATGACCTCACTACACTAACAGCTAAAGGCCAATGGGGCCTGTGGGTCAGAGACTCCGAGTCTTACAGGAGAGATTTACAGCAGGAAGCACCACAGGGAGAAGGAGAAGAGGACAGAGAAGGAAAGAAGGTGGGAAAGAGTGGCAAATAGAGGCGTGTCAGAAAGAAAGAGAGAGTGAGTGAGTGAGTCTATGTGTGTGTGTGTGTGTGTGTGTGTGTGTGTGAGAGAGAGAGACAGAGTGTGCGCATGTGTATGTGTATGTGTATGTGTGTGTGTGTGTGAGCGAGAGAAGGAGAGAAAAAGAGTGTGTGTGTGAGAGAGAGAGTGTGTGTGGGTGTGTGTGTGTGTGTGTGAGTGAGGGTCAGAGGGAGAGGGAGAGAGAGAGAGACAGAGAGAAAGGAAAGGGTTTAGAGCATAACAAGCAGGTCCAGAGCTTATCTTCAACAGATGTTTAGTGTGAGAAATCTGGAACTTGCATGTGAAGTGTTTTGCTATCTGACAAATTTTCACCCTCAGCCACCAGCTGAACCTGGTTTGTTGTGCATGCGCGCGCACACACACACACACACACACACACCATGAAGCTCAACCAGTGGGCACAACACAGAGTTCCAGACTCTCAGCTCAGATCACAATATGAATGTCTGACCGCAGACTAAATTGTAACAACTAAAACAAATTCAGGGATCAAATTTACTTGAGGGGTAAACAAAGAGTCAAACAGACAGTCAAATATATCTCACAATGTCCATTGTCACCAGAGGATGACAACTTATCAACCATGCAAAACCACAAGACAACAGGAAAGAATAAACTATGACAGTGCAGAGGAATGGTCAAACAGAACAAAAATGTAATGCCAACTCAGCTCGAGCCGGCGCCCATTGTGGACTATATCTGACCTACTGACTCATGCCCAGCACCCCCCCCCCCTTTCCCCCAACATTCCCCAAAGAAAGGAAGGATGACATCCATCATCCACACTTACCAGCTTTATCTTTCTCCGAGACCACTGCCAGTGTCTGCAAAACAGACCAAAAACAGAAACATTAGTCAAAACATTAGTGTGTGTTAAGGCACTTTGGGAAGGGTTAACGGTCCACATAACAAATGTGTTTGCGAAATTGTATGTGGAAGTGGGAGGTAAACACTAAAAATGATTTCAAAACAGGGAGGCGACAAGGCAAGTAAATCTCCTTTGGACAATAATTCAGTGTGGTTTTGGGGAGGAATGCTGACAGCAGGCCTGTGCCACAGTATGCAAATTATTCATTTGGATTGGATTTCTGGGTGAGGGGCCAGATCAGGCAATAAATTCATAGCTCACGGAATAAGGAATAAAAAGAAAGAAGAAAGAAAGAAAGAAAGAAAGAAAGAAAGAAAGAAAGAAAGAAAGAAAGAAAAATTGGAAAAGTTTTCTTGGAATGTATTTTTGTGGGCTTATCGACGCTAAAGTGTGCACATGTATCTGTGTTTGCATATGTGTGGTATGTGCACTGTGAGTCTGCATGCGAGAGAGAGAGAGAGAGAGAAAAAAGAGAGAGATAGAGAAAAAAAGAGAGAGATAGCAAGAAGAAAACTGAGGTGAAGGAAAACACGAAGGCACGGAGCATTATACCCTTGACAGTATTTTAGAGTGTACCCGGCCAGAATCCTTGGCAAGAGTGGCACCTCTTCATTGCTGAAGCTTAAGTATACAGTATTTAGTCATGATTGTAAAACACACAACATAAAGAGCGCTCCTAGAGCGAGGGACTGCTGATTAAACGTGGCCCAGCAACTGCAGACACAGAAGATAAGACTGGTTTTAAAAGGCGGAGGAGGAGATCGGCCGCCATTGGAGGGTTTGGGGAGCGGAATGGCTAGACGCATACTTCTTCCATGCCGAAATGTCTCTGAGTGCGATGGATAAAATGCAGACAAAATCCGCGGAGGCAAAAGAAATCACACCACTGCGAAATAAGTAAATAAATAAATCTTCGGTGGAATTCCAGTAATTTGAGGAGTAATGAACAGATCCATGCTGTGAGAGTTTATTTAAGGTTTGAGTAAACATTTTCTCCTTATTCAATGACTCCATCAACAGAAAAGTGAGACCAAAGGCTCTTTGGTGCAGCAATTTCATCAATTTGATTCCCATTTTAAGGCATGATATTAAATAAGTTGCCATGGAAGCTATGTGGGCGTTGTGCTTGTCTTGTGAGATGAGAAGGTCGGAGCACCACAAAGATGTGCCAGAAGTAAGAATGGTATGTAGGGGTCTCTGTCTTCTGCTCTGACATATGACCTTAAGACTGGGCAAGCCATTCGACCTTTGACCTTCTCTAATCCAGAGCCCCCATGGAATTGATCAGACCCAAACATTCAGACTGCACAGAGGTGTCCGCAGACACATTTTTGCATGTGTGTGTGTGTGTTTGTGTGCCTATGTCTGTGTGTCTGTGTGTCAGTGCGTGCGTGTGTGCGTGCGTGCGTGCGTGCGTGCGTGCGTGCGTGTGTGTGTGTGTGTGAGAGAGAGAGAGAGAGAGAGAGAGAGAGAGACAGAGTGTGTGTGTGCGTGTGCATGTACGTGTGTCTCGCTGTCTGTGAATGATCAACCCTGTGTGTCTTCCTCTGTCTGACCACATGTTTACATTCAACGTAGTAGAAACCAGCACCATTTCCGTTAACCAAGCCCTTCTGCAGACCCATCTAAACGTGCTGGAGCCAGCCATTCTCATAGTCTAAGCATCCATTGGCATCCCCTCTGTGTAATGTGTGCATAAGGCAGCCTTTTAAGGCCATAACCCTGTCAATCACCCTCTCCAGGACAGAACTACTGCCAGCGAGTCGGGTCGGGACAGAAAGAGTGCAGACACAACAGAAGCAGAACACATACTCCCACACATAAAGCTTTACAGGCTAACCAAACTCAGCTGTCTCCACCTTTGCAAATGTGTCCTTATGTAAAGCCCTATGTGAGTACACAAATGTTTGATATAAGGACAGAAGAATCAATTGGACTGAATCAGAGGGAGAGAAAGAACAGAGACAGAGAAAGAGAGAGAAAGAGAGACAGAGATGTCTTGTGTCTGTATGTTCCATGTATGTAATAATTGCTTTGTCTGTAAATGTCTAACTATTTTCCATGCCAATATTTTCCAGCACTTTAGAGAGAATTTGAGAGAGAGCGAGAAAGATTGAGAGAAAGAGAGAGAGAGAGAGAGAGAGAGAGAGAGAGAGAGAGATAGATAGATAGATAGATAGATTACTGGGGCGGAGAGATGAGGAATCAGCGAATGAGTGGAAGAGAAATGAAAGAAAGAGTAGATTAACTCTGAGATCAAGAAGTACTGAGACATAATAAGTGTTGTTGTGAAGCACTCTCATGTTTTGCCCTTTCATCTCATCTAATTATCACACCCTCCCTCCCCTTTTCTATCTCTCTCTCACACACACACACACACACACACACACACACACAGACGCGCACAGTCATTACTTATTAGAGCTGTGTTGTGTGCCTATCACTGTTGGACTTTCACTTTCAGCCTTTCCCTTGCTCTCCCTTTGTGCTGTCTGCCCTAGTGTGTGTGTGTGTGTGTGTGTGTGTGTGTGTAGAGGCCGAGGCCCACTGTGGACCGAGGTGAATTGAGGGGGGGCAGCTTTTAGCTTGCCCCTAGAGCATGTTGGGTCACTCTGAGGGGCTTATCTCAGTGGGTGTGTCACATGGTGGGCCTTTGTTTTAAAGCCACCCCAAAAGATTAAGCAGCATCCCATCTCTCAGTCCTGAATGAAGACTTCAAAACAAAAGCACTTCTCTCTGGACATCTCTTTCTGCTTCTCTGTCAAGGTCTGTCCTCCTACACCTTCACCCACACCCCTCTCTCTCTCTCTCTCTCTTACTCACACACTCACACACACACACACACACACACACACGCACACAGAGCAGACAGACAGATGTACAGGGATGGCGGCAGGCTTGGTTTGGAGTTGGCGACAGAGTCTACTCTTTGATTGACAGATCATTCATCATCCTGCCCCACCCCCTTTCCACTCCCTGGCCTGCAGACAGTCAGGCAGACAAACAGACAGACAGGGGCGGACTGATCATGCCCAGACTGCTGGGTGCCATGGAAACAGGAAGAGTAAAATCTGGACATCATTGGACCTTCAAATCAGTAATCATTTAATGGATGAAACTTCAGTGGTGGGGGGATGGGATGCCATAGTCTCTGTGAAACAATATTAAAGTATGTTGCAACACTTTGTGTCTCACAGAATGAGCGACTGTTTAAAGTTCACGACAGCTATCTATCAATTTGTCTCTTTTCTTAAGGTTTGCGGAGAACAGAGGTGAACTTAATGAGGCGTGTCGTCAGTTCTTCATGCTCTTGAATCTGTTAGCTGGGCCGCATATTGCCACACCCTATCAGATAGCCTGTGTGTGTGTGTGTGCGTGTGCATGTGTGTGCGTGTGTGTGTATGTGTGTGTGTATGTGTATCTGCGTCAGGCCTGATGTTGTGCTTTCTGCTGCAGATGCTGCTAGGATAGAGTTGTTGTCTGGGGCCTAATCTGTCTGTCTCCACATTCTCAGAGAGCTGTGGCAGAGAGGGGGGGGGGGGGGGGGACTGGTATGCATTCCTAACACAGGGTTATCCAGCAGAAGTACAGGGTCAGGTGAGGGGGTCTCAGATAGATACACACACACACACACACACCCATACAAAAACATACACACACACTCACACACATACTCACTCACTTATACATACTTTTATATACATTTATGTACAGTACAAGCATACTGAACACCTCTGACAAATGAGTACACCCATGTAGAACAGCACTGGATCCTCTTACCCTGACCTACAAAATCACTCAGATTCAAAAATGTACACACGCACTCACTCAGCATAAACACACACACACACACACACACACAAAACACACACACACACACACACACACTCACTTATACATACTTTTATATGAATTTATGTACAGTACAAGCATATTGAACATCTTTGACAAATGAATACACACATGTAGAACAGCACTGCATCCTCTTACTCTGACCTACGAAATCACTCAGATTCAAAAATGTACACACGCACTCACTCAACATAAACATACTTAACACACACACACAGCCAAACACAAACGCGCACACACACACACACACGCTCTCTCCTTCTCATACAAATAGGTATAAATCACTCATGCTCGCTGGTATAATAACATTGCTGCTGAATTTACAGCTGAGCACTGGCCCCCCACCAGTGCCCCTATGCAACATGAGCCACCACTACACCCTCCACTTACTCACATCACACCCCCAACCAACATCCCATAACCACTAAATCACCTCTACCAACACAAACAGTATAAGCACCCCAGACATGAGCCGAGCTGAGTGTCGATGCAGTGAACACAGCATGTGTCATCCCAACTGACGCGGAGCGGAGGGCTCTTGAATCAGTCTGAATGAACAGCCCGCAAAACATCATCCCAGTTCTTGCACAGCTTACAACAGTCTGTTATACTTAACAACGATTCGTTATCAAGAAATATCAGACCGTAGAACGTTGACAAGTCCCACTGAAGTGAACGGAGCATTCCACAGCATTATAGAGAGCCGTGTAATTAAAAGGATAGAATGAATGCCTGTGAGTAATCATCGTGAGAGTTATTGTTTTTCTGAAGAGAATGTTTACATTTATAAGAGAGTTCCTGCAGCATGTAGTGTTTCCTCCGTAAGGCCACAGGTCACCCCATAGCCCTCTGGGATCTGTAGTCCTCATACAGACTGTGTAAGGCCACAGGTCACCCCATAGCCCTCTGGGATCTGTAGTCCTCGTACAGACTGTGACAGACTTAGGTACTAAGCAGGTTTTTCTCAAATCTCACCCTCCAGAACGTGGAGTCCAAATATTATGAAAACAGCTACACTTGCTGTCTGAGGACCACCCAGTGACTGTGGGGGGTCAGCTACATTTTTGTACCAGGGGGTCGGCGTGTCCCCAAAGTGCAGTTGTTTTTTGAGGGGGGCTGGGGGGGGGGATTAAGGTCACATTTTTCCTCACGCACAGGGGCTCAGGGAGCGGGTGGCACAGGTTGACAATGTGTGGGGTCATCAGGGTCATGTCAGGTGTTCAGCTTGGAGGGGTGGATAGTGTGTGTGTATGTGTTTGTGTGTGTGTTTGAGGGTGAGGGGGGTGACAGCAGTCATTTTCACTAATGAGGTGGGAGTGTGTGTGTTTCAGCTGTGGTTGTTTGCGTGTGTGTCTGCAAGTGTGTGAGCATTTAAGTATTCAAGTGTTTTGGGCCTATGAATGTGAATGGGCTTGTTTGAGTGCTTGTGTGTGTGTGTGTGTGTGTATGACTGCTTGAATGAGCTCTTGGACTGTGTGTGTGAGAACTGCCAGCAGTTTGAGAATAGCTTCTTGGGTTTGTTTAGTGAATCAGGAGATGGGACATGACACTGCAGCTTGAATGAATAAATGTGTGTGTGTGTGTGTTTGTGCATGTGTGTCTTTCTACATCTGTTTCATCTTTTCATGCCATTGCAGGATTATTGCATGTTCATGTGAATTTATGCAAAATAGAAGTGATGACAAACTGGACGTTGCCATGTATGATTGACTATTCAGAATGACTGAGAATGTAAGTGTGTGTATGTGTGTGGTGTGTGTGTGTGTGTGTGTGTGTGTGTGTGTGTGTGTGTGTGTGCTCCCATGAGCGTATGTGTGTGTGTGTGTGTGTGGTGTGTGTGTGTGTGTGTGCATGTGTGTGCACCCATGAGTGTATATGAGTGAGTGTGTGTGGGTGTGTGTGTGTGTGTCGCTGGCATGCAGCTATTGCTGAGTGTAAACCAAGCAGAACCACCATCCCCCTTGCTGAAAGAAGAATGTGCAGCTGGGGTGGGGTGGGGTGCGGTGCGGTGCGGTGCGGTGGCCACCCATACTCTAGTGGGCAGCAGGGGCTGCCGCAACAGAGGGGCTTAAGGTCAGCCCTGCTCTTTCCACTGTCCACCACTGCTCTAATTAGAGAAGCATCCCAAGGCCTGATCTGGGACCAGCTCAGGTCCATGTTTCACTCACTCCATGGGGAGAATGGTGTGTGTGTGTGTGTGTGTGTGTGTGTACTAATGTGAGCAAAACAACATCCATAGCAAATTTTTTGCGTGTAAAAATGTCTTCGGTTTTCGTGTAGTCTAACGGCTAGCAAGGCCATTTGGTGTGTGTGTGTGTGTGTGTGTGTGTGTGTGTGTGTGTATGTGTGTTTGTAGTTCTGATTCCACACATGATGTTTCGTATCAAGGTCCAGAAAATATGCAGACTGATCTTATCAATGCTTCCTGCGTGGCTGGAGGCCACTCAGTGAACTGCAGTACAGAGGGGGTGTATGGGGTGCCAAGCGTGGGATTTCTGCTGTGGCATTCCTGTCAATGGCACCTTAAAGTCATGCCCAGTAATACTGAACAACATTGTTACTGTACTACCTTTCTATATTGTATGGAAAAGGAGGACATGAAAATCAGGAACCCCACCACACACACACACACACACACACACACACACACACACACACGCACGTCACATACACAGGAAAAAAGCAAATGTGTCAGCAAATACCAAAATAGCCTATTCTACTTGCCCAGCCCTTCTACAGAAATTCAGAAATTTGTTCAGCGTAACTAATCGATGTAAGTTTGTGTGTCTGTGTGTGTGTGTGTGTGTGTGTCATGGGAAGTCATGGGAAACTTTATTTCCTTGGCTTTTCTTTGTTTGTGTGTTTTAAATCACTTTATGCCTCCAACATGTTAATAGCTTCCATGTGTCACTTTTGAGCTGTGTCCACAGGAAGTGATGCAAGATGCCTCCATTAATGATGCGTTTACATTCCTACCACTAATAGCTGACGCTAAGCTGTAATTACTGCACTGCATATTTATATTTGTATCTGTTGATTGCATTGGTATTTTATTGCATTTTATACTCAAGGGCTGCCATTTCTCTCTGCACCTCTCTTTCTGTCAAGTATATACATATACACACACACACACACACACATATGCATACACGCGCATGCACGCACGCACGCACGCACACACACACACAAACACAGTCAATGGTTGCCCTCTTCTTCAACTTTACAGAGCGTAGATATAGTCAGCAAAAAGTGATGTTGGTGGAAATGAATGGAGAAATCTCTTTCACTCACCCCCTCCCACACAACTACGCCCACTCACACTCACACACACACTCACACACACACACACACACACACACACACATCTTTGTTTATGGGAACATGCCAGGACGAGAGGCTTCTGGTTCCAGGTTGTGTCTGCTGGAGTTTTCCAGATAGCGGCTGAATGTAAACTGAAGGCAGCAGGGGAGTGTGTGGGTGGAGGGAGTGTAGATATGACTCCTGCTCCTCCCTCCTCCTCCTCCTCCTCCTCCTCTCCTCCTTCTCCCGTCTCACAGACAGCTGGGGATACACTCCAGATTAAGGTTCAGTCAGCCTCAGACCGGGCAGCTACCTGGAGCTTCTCTCTCTCTCCTCACCCGCCCCCCCATCACTCCTCCATGCCCCCTATCACCCCCCCCCCCCACACACACACAGACACATACACACACACACACACACTCTCCCATCTCTCTCCTCCATCACGTCTCCATAGCCTTAAAGGTGCACATGTGTGCTGTGATGTGTGCTTAGTCATTCTACGGTATTGTGGGTCGTTGAAGGTCATCGGTTTTGCCCTGTTTGCACTTTAGTGCATGTAATCTGAAACATGGAGGGGATTTAAGATCACATTTAGTTCTTTTCTCCTTTAAACACCAATGAGCCAAACATTATGACCTTGTCCTTAATATCCTCCAGCTCCTGCCAAAACAACAACAAACTCCAACCCACAAAAGCGCCTCTGTTGTATCTGGCACCGACGTGTTCCCAGCAGACCCGCCGTGGATCAGACTGGTTGTTCCACCACGCCTGATCCGATTGGATCCGATTTGGAGCCCGGGGCTTCACCTGAAGCCGTGTGGCCACAATGCGGCCAGAGCACCTGAGTCTCCCAAACAATGTGTACAGTCAGTGTGTGCTCATCTTCATGGTCCTGTCTGCCTGGGGCCACAGTTCTGGGCCCTTCCCATGGTTCAAAGTAGACACAAGACCCTTTGTGTTACCCTCCTGTTCCAATGGGCCCGACAAGCTCGCCATCCAGTCAGCAGATGATGACATGGTGTATCCAACCTCAGACAGCCGCTAGTTAGTCACCACTCACCACTGTTAAACACAAGCACAGGCTCACTTGACATGCACTACAACTATTCACCTTTGGATAAAAGCGTCTGGCAAGTACAAATAAACATAAAGATAAACAAACATGAACGCCTAGAATCTAATGAAGTCAGTGTCAAGAAGCACTGATGGAAGCTAAGCAATGTTGTTATGATAATGGATAATGTTTTCAGTAGAGTATGGGTCTTCCATCACATTCTAAGGGTTTGCTTGTGAATGACGGTGCCTGTACCATCCTTACTTCTGAACAGAGATGCCACTATCCCTACAATCAGTGAGATGTAATAACTCAGCGTTTTTTCCTCACACCCTCCACTTCCATCCCATAGGCCAGGAGCACCAGAAGCTGTGCCCCACATGCAGTGAGACGTTAGGGGCCAGTCTTCTCATGCTCCACTGGCCATTCTGAATGATGGCGCAGGCTGCTTACAGAAGGAAATGACAGGTTACAGGACGGCATGTACCACATGCAACAGTGGTGCTCCATCCCTCTACACACACACACACACACACATACGCGCACGTGCACAGAGAGAGAGAGAGAGAGAGAGAGAGGGAGCGAGAGAGAAAGAGAAAGAACAGAAAATCACAAGACATTATACAGTGTTACACCCAATCTCACACACACACACACACACAAAAGGGTGGGTCTCCATCAGCCACGACTCGAGTTTTTGAGCACCCATCAATCAGGCATTGTACAGTACGTGCAGAACCGTCAACACTCTCAACACATTCTGTGGAAAAGGACACACCCTAAAGTACAGAGTGTTTGATGGAACACATTATGTTCGCAGCGTCAAATAACATCCCAAGTGCTAGTTCAACTTCACAATCATCATTATTCTTTAACAACACTTTGCTGCTGCTATAATGACTGCCCTACTTCACCCTACGTGTGTGAGGGAGACTATGTGTGTGAACGAGACCACGTGTGTGAGGGAGACTACGTGTGTGAAGGAGGCTACGTGTGTGAAGGAGACTACGTGTGTGAGGAAGACTATGTGTGTGAGGGAGACTATGTGTGTGAAGGAGACTACGTGTGTGAAGGCGTCTGTCCTTTCTTCCACATTCTGTGAGATTGTAGAATCAGAGCCACCCTGATAGACCAAGCAGGACTTTGGAACTGCTTTACTGTCAGCACTTGGCTAATATGAACTCTACTTTATTTGTTGAACTTGTGCATCTGTAGCGTCTTGGATGTCTTGTCATCTTTCAGCATTTAATCTTGTGTCTGCAGAACCCTGAGACAGAGTGATAATGCTGCTGTTAGTCGTTTTTTTGTGGATTGTTGTTGTCAAACACATATACTTGACACGGCTCTAAGGGAGAGTGAGGTGGTGATATGGGCTGCTGATGTGTATGCGCGTGTGCGTGTGTGTGCGTGCGTGAGTGTGTGTGTGTGTGTGTGTTGTTGTTGTGCCTTATTTACAGGTAAATGTCCTACTCATAAAGTCTTTACGTACTCTTTCCTAGATGCTGTAACAATGTCAATTTCTCTTTTGTGAGACGTTAAAGGATTATCTTATCTTCAATTGCACCACAATGCAAACACATGTGTAAGCCTGCCACCCCACTCGTTCCCTCCAAACACACACACACACACACACACACACACAAACAGAAAAAGCCTTGTCATTGTATTCCCTTGGAGTGGAATCATGTCAGAACGTCTTTTCTCCCTTTCTGTCTACGTCCTCCTTCCCTCCCCTCCCCTCCCCTCTGCCTGATTGACTCCGAGGTGCTTAGTCCGGGGCCCAGCCTCCCGCCGCACACATAATCCTTGTGATCCTTATTCCAGTGACAATACACTCCAGCGGGATTATCCCTCGGCGCTCCAGGGAAAACAAGAGGCACAGCCAAGCGCACAGCTGGGATTAGCCCAGGAACATATGGGAATGGAGCACTAATTACCTTGCAGTGGTTGAGCTCTCGGAGATTTCCATTCACAAAACACACCACACATACAATACAGCACAGCCCAACACTACAGCACAACACAACACAACACAGCACAGTCCAACACTACAGCACAACACAACACAGCCCAACACTACAGCACAACACAACACAACACAACACAGCCCAACACAACACAACAAAACTTTTTCATATGTG
>PYXC01000363.1:2110000-2137500 GCA_015244755.2 Tenualosa ilisha
AAATCTATGGATGAAGTCATCTCAGAATAGTCTGACCTCTTTTTCTAGCTTTGTCTAAAGCAGAGAGAGGGGGGGAGAGACAGAGAGAGAGAGAGAGAGAGAGAGAGAGAGAGAGAGAGAATGTGATTCCCTTCTTTACTTTTCTTGGAATGCCTGGTGCAACAACACTAACCTTGAATGGACAGGAAAAGGGTGATTTCCTACCATCCTTTTTTCCACTTCCTGCTCTAAAAACAAAACTTTTGGCCTGTTTTCCCTGTCTTATTTTCATACTTTCTTTCCCACATCTGAGCTGCAAGCGAAGGAAAAAAAAGACCTGATTCATTGGGGATTTGTCACACCTCCATGGAACAGCATTAGAATTCCCACATCCGTAAATGATGAACTGTGTAGGTGCTTTAGCCTGAGATGTCTGTTAGGCCTGAGGCTTTGGGAGAGGAAGGGAAGACAAGAGACAAGAAGAAGGGAAGAGAGGAGAAGAGAAGAGAAGAGAAGACCAGACAAGGCCATGCTTTATTGATCTGTTTTCAGTCCTTTATGTGGAGAACTGTTCCACAAGGACTGGATACACTCTAAATTATTCATTATGAGCTCAATAAAAAAAAGATACGTGCAGGAAGCGAGAGAGAAGAAGAGGTGCATGTGAAAGAGCTCAAGAGATGGACTGTAAAGCAGACATGAACAAGATGGAGATGTACGATGATGAACGAGTGAAAAAGGAGGGAAAGAGAGAATGATCAATGTGCAGCAGCATAGCGCTCTTCCCTCTCTACTGTAACGGTAGCTGTGCTGGAGACTGGGACAAGGAGAAGCCAAGTGGTCTGGACGGCAAAAGCATAAACGTAATAATGCACAAACTCACTCACACTCTCTCACACACACACACACACACACAAAATACGACACATGGGAAAAACGCAAAGACAAAACGATAAACAATTTTTATTTTTTATTAGTTTTGATAAATACTGCCTGTGCCACTGTATGTGCCATGGTCAAAGAACTGTAACAGTCTGTTTTCCCACAGAAACCAGAGCAAGTCATACCTGTTGGAGGATACAAGGGGACTGAGTTGCTACTATGGGAAGCAAGGAGGGACATACAGTACATCTGTGCATCTATTTATTTGTTCTTAAAATGTCTCTGCTTCTTTCTGCATCCAGACGACCAGAAGTTTTCCCTCTGTGGGATAATAAAGTTGACTTTGACTTTGACCTTTTCACTTCTTCATCTCGACTGTAGTGTTCATGCTAGCGGTGTGTCTGAGGCTAGGATGCCAAGCAAGTGAGAAACAAATAGCAGAGGGCAGAGCACACCAGTGGAGAGCTGAAGGTTACGAGAAGAGCATTCTAACATTCTAGCGCCTGGTTGCAACATTCAAGTGTTAAACAGTGATGTAATCTTCTCTGCTATACGAGTGACACAATGTTTGGGTTGCAAGGTGTTGCTAAGCAACTAAACAAGCACTTCGAAACAGTGTAAATGTGTGTGTTTGTCTGTGTGTGTGTGTGTGTGTGTGTATGCGTACTTGTGCATGTGTGTGTAAGGAATGAGGGTGAGGAAGGGTTCTATAGTTCACAGGTCAGTCCAGAGCAGGTACAGCAAACACTACTGATGAGCTAAATTTAAAATGAAAGACCTTTTGACCTTTACACACACACAGTGGGCACTGTGATCTCCCTTTCTTTGGCAGCTGATGGGGCAGGAATGTAAGGGGCATGCTGCTACAGGTCCATGTGTGTGTGCATACGTGTGTGTGTGTGTGTGCATACGTGTGTGTGTGCGCATACGTGTGAGTGTGAAGCATGTGCAGCTTTCTGGTCAGGGCATCAATAGTGTTCCCCACCCCACCTCACCACATCCCACCTCTCGCCCCTCATACTCACCCAACGCACATCCACTCTTATGGGTCCTCAAGCCCCCCAGCCCTTCATGCCAAAAATAGCTTCTAGCTGCTGAAAGGAAGCCCTTTGACTTTGGCATTCGTGTGGCACAGCACATACAATAGCTAACCAATAGCACAAACACCACCATCACCTAGGGGTGGGTGATATGGCTGATATATCACGTGGGTGATATATCACGATACATTCTTCCATATTGACCGATTTTTATCACGATTAGCACTAGGTGATAGAACTTCAAATCAAAATCATCTTTAATTGACTGGACTGGGTAGTATCACATGACAAAATACATACAGAAATAATAAACAACGATTAGTTGTCATGTGCTTGATCATTGTCAGTTTACAGTTACGATTGTCGGTTCGATTCATTGCCCAGCCGCACCACCACCAGCATGGAAACTCTCTGGGCAAACAGTAGAGCAGTCAAACTCAATCAAACTGCTGTACTACAGCGCTTTTAAAGCAGACTAAGTGAACCCCATCTATTGCTCTATCTGATCCTAGAGAATTCCATCCCTGACCTTGGCATTGCCAAGCACTTAGTCAAGCCACAGGAACCTTTTAAGAGTGACATGAGAATGGCCAGTGACATAACAACTGGCCTGCATTACAAAAGAGAGAGAGAGAGAGAGAGAGAGAGAGAGAGAGAGAGAGAGAGAGAGAGAGAGAGAGGCTCTCTGTTTCTTAATGCCACAACAGGAGCGGGGTCTAGCTGAGTGTTATCTAACACATACCAGTGTTCATGCCAGTGCTAATGCTTTGTTTGATTATAGCTGGAGCAAGGACAGAGGGCAGGGACAGCTTATAGAGAAACAAGGTGCCCTGTAAATGCCAATGTGTGTGTGTGTGTGTGTGTGTGTGTGTGTGTGTGTGTGGGTGGGTGTGGGTATGTTGGGGGGGGTGCGTGCATGCATGTGTGTGCCTGTGGTTGTGTGCTGGGTGGCTATCACAGCGCTGAATCTCAACTGTGTTTACCTGGTACACTTATGTAATCCAACAAGGAATGGCGGGAACGCACAGCGCTCTCACGCGTTCTGGGGTGCGAGCGTGTACCTAGCCACACACACACTCACATCCAGACGGACTCACACAACGCTCTCAAGAAGACATAAACCTCATCTCATCATACAAACACACTCATCTTTACACACCTGATCCTTCTTGAGACACTCCAGGGTAAACTTTACATGAAAATGTTTTTGGGTCACTTAGATGTTTTATGGCTTCTGTTTGCTTTCTTTTTTCTCCTTCTTCCTCTGAAGCCTTTCAGGTCTACAGGTCATTGCTAACAGCATCACCTGAACTGTCTAAAAGCATAAAAACCTCATTTACCTCATTTACCTGGGCCTCATTTACGAACCATTCTTACAAAGAAACGTGTCCTTGAAACCAACTCAGATTTGTATTAACCAATAATTTATTGGTTAATATTTATTTATGTAATATATTTAACACACACACACACACATATATATATATATATATATATATATATATATATATTCATTATATATATATACATAAATGGGACCTTAAAAACAAATTTAAGAAAATTCCTTGGTATTGGAGGCCTAATATTTTTTGGTAGCCATTGTATGTTTTACACATGTTAAATCAGTGGAAGGCCACGCTTCGAAGAACTGAATTCTGTAGACCTGCAGCAGTGCAGGCTGAATGCAGTATGCAAAACACACAGGGGAACAGAGGCAATGCAGACCTGTCATGGGAGTACACACAACCCAATGAGATGGATCTGCATGTCACTTTATCTGTTGTTCCGGATGTTTCCGGCCCTTATGTCTGTCTCCTGCGTGCCCCTATAACCTGCTTAGCTTTCAGTGTTTCATCTAATTACTGAGCACAAACTGAGTTATGGTCCATGACACACAGGCACACGCGCACACACACACACACACACACACACACACACACACACACACACACACACACACACACACACACACACACATATACCTAGCATAGCCCAAGCAGCCTCCTATTTACTCTTTAGCAAAAATGATATTTCTGTTCGAGTGTGTGTGTGTGTCCTAATGAGAATGAGTGGTCTGATGTACTTGTGTCTGTGTTAAAGTGCATCTGCGTGTGTGTGTGTGTGTGTGTGTGTATTTCCTAGGTGCACGTCCTCGTGCCCGCACCTCACGTGCATCCGTGCATCTGCGAATGGACGTTATCCCTGACTCCCATGGCCGGCCTGTTTAATTACATTACCCAGACCCCCCTCTCTGACATGCATTCCTCTCTCTCTCTCTCTTTCTCTCTGCTCTCTCTCTCTCTCTCTCTCTCTCTGTTCTTCACTCCATCTCCTTTCCGTTGGCTTAGCCACCATCTAGTCCAGTCTGGAGAATGACCTAGAAGTTCCCCCTGGAGGCTGCAACTAGGCTCCTTACATTCCTCTGAGGACAGGTAAGCCGGGACTGTCTGCTGTGGATAGCAGACCTGACCTGACTGTTTTTGTGCAGTTTCATGCTGGATGGAGAGGAATTAATGTTGAGCGGCAGACCCCTATCTCTGTCAAAAATAGACCTAATAATGTTGGAATGGAATGGTCTGTGCTGAGTTTTAGAACGATGCAGTCAACTTTAAAGAGGTCTCTTTACCGAGGACGGTTCCTATCACAGGCCCAACCTCTGAGAATGATGAAGAATTCCTTGGGATTTCCACATCTGTGTTTATGTTTATTTTTTACTTGGCAATTGCTTTTACCCAAAGTGACGTACAATACCATATTAAAAACTACATTTTATTGCAGCGAGGGTAGAGCAAACACAGGCCCAAAAGTATGTGTGTTCTGTAATACTGAAAGCAAGCGGTGAGTCAGAAAACATCACATCAGGGGTCAGACAAGGCCTGATGATTCCACTGTGGGAGGAAGGTCCGTGAGAATCACATCCTTTTGTGTCCCCTTTCTCTTTCTCTTTCTCTCTCTTTCTCTCTCTGTGTCCAGCTTGTGACAGCCTGTGACAGTGAGTCCAACACTTCTGCGGCCAAATCCCTCTCCCTAATCAATCTCACTGAATTGCTCTGGCGTTCCAGACCTTCCCACATATCTCTCTTTCTCCGGAGCTTCCCACGTTTCTCCGAAATGAAACCAACCCAGAGAATCAGACAGTGTCTAGCCCCGGGAAGCAGTTGGAAGCTTTGGGGAATGCGTAATTGTCAACTCTGGTGGTGTTACACCAGCCGTTTAAAAGTGTGTGGGGGAAGGGAGGGAGGGTGGCCATATAAGGAGGGTGGTGGGCACTCTGCTATGACGTCATGGGTGCTCCTGCGCCAACAGTGAGCTAGCCATCTGGGTGGAATGCAGATGGCCACGCCAACAGCTAACAGACTCCAGCCGACAGTGAAGAGGAGGAGGTTGAGGTCACACCTGAGGTAGGGGTCACCTGACAGGCCATAGTTATTAAGCTGGTTTGGCCTGGTTTATTGCTAAAGGAACAATAATGGGCCCAGTGAGGTGAGTGAGGTTTGATGTGATATAACATAACAAGCACACGCACACACGCACACAGACACACACACACACACACACACATACACACATTATGTAATGTTGTGTACAGTACACAAAGGATAGGAGAAAGAGTCTCTATGGAACTGATGCCAGACAGATGACCTAATGCCAAATTACTACCAGTATTAACTCTGAAGGGGCTGGTGAGGAGCCTCCTGTTTCATACTCATGCAGACAATCACATGCACACACATAAACACATACACACGCACACACACCTCTGGCAAATTCAAAATGTGAGCTTTACACTCACAGCAGAACAAAATGTATTTTACCCATGGTTTATCCAGAGACAAAACACATTTGATTGTGTAGGTCAGGACCAAACCCCACTGCCCACTCCACCCCCCACACACGCACACATACACACACACACACGCACACACACACACACACTACTACTACTACTAATATTACCACTGCCTTCTCAGTTGAACAATTGCACAAAAACATCAAGAATGCCAAGATCTCTAGGTACATTCCCACAGGCAAGCAAGCACAGGCATTTCATGGAGCTCAATTTCCCTGGCATATAAATCTAAGTCCTATGACTGCATGTAAACACAGGTGAGAGACGGGTGCCAAGCTTGCGCGGTTCACTTGAGGATGCGGTCAGACGTACGGCTGCTCTCTCCATACCACAATCCCTCTAATTAACAATTACCTTCATGAACTAATCTCCCCTTATCTTCGGTTTGCTTGAGTGTGTAAGCAACTGAGACGTACACACACGCACACGCACACGTATGCACACACACACACACACACACACACTCACACACATACACACAAACGCATGCATATAGACTGCATGCCTTGGTTGTTTGCTACCTGTGGGTGACTTGTGAAATATTTTTCCACTGAGCACATCAAAATGCATGATAACGTTACATGATGCCCCTTCTGGTTGCATAAGGGAACATGCGTACAGGCTCACAAATTTGTAAACAAATATAACCTGACTCACAAACACATTCTTACATTTGGAATTTAAATCTGAAGTGTAAATTCTATTGCTCCAATATTTTGGCAATGATGTTTGACGACTGACACTGAATTTGTTAACATATTAAAAAAAAAAAATTCTGTCACACACACTAAACGAGCAGCACAAGTCACTGGATTGTGAGACGTAAAAGGATGAGGAGGTAAATCCCAGTTTCATCCCCACCCTCTCTTTGTGGTTCACCCCGCACCCTTGTCCTCACACCACCCAGACCTCTCTTGCCCTTTCACCCCTGCCCTACCCTTGCTCACCCCAGCCTCCTCGGGGCCTCGATAGGCACTCCTACTCCTATGCACAACTAGACTACGGTGCTCTGGAGCCTGAGAGCCTTGCACTGCCAATTATGCAGTACAAAAGAAGAAAAGATGGCATACCTCTTCTCTCTGCTCAGGTGTGGACGGTGTTCTCTCTCTCTCTCCCTAACACTCGCTCTCTCTCTCTCTCTCTCTCTCCATTTCTCTGTACCCCTCCCATTCTTGCTCCTTACCCCTGTTCTGACATGTCACCCCTGAATCCCCCTTCTGACCCTTTTGTCGTGGTGAAGTGGCTCAGGACCATACAAGCAGCTAATTACTAGCTTTAGTGTCTGTAACAAGAATGGCGGGACATTCTTCCCATTCACTCTCCAGTCCTGCCCGGTTGAGTCTCTCTGCTTGCCTGTGTGTGTGTTTGTGTGTGTGTGATGTTAATTGCTTTGTCATTTCTCCTTGCTTTTTTCTATTGTAAGCAGTGATGCAGGGAAAGAAGAAACTGGGTCAACACACTTTTTTGTGTAGATTTATGGTTGACTATCGAGGGTCTCTGCACGCCAGAACCCTTCTTCCTAAAGCCTCCCCTATAGTCACAGACAGCCAGAGGGGCCACTACATCCACCCATGTGGCCACTCGTTTTTTGGAAAACGAGACTGAGAAAAAAGAAAAACCTAATCAAGGGGTGAACTCTAAAATTAAGTTAAGCAAGACCTCATTTTTCCACATCAAAGAGCCCCACAGCTGAAGGGGAGCGGCACCTCACCTTCATCAGCAGTACGTGGGGGGAGTTGCACTGCGAGTTACCTCACAGGCATCAAACTTTCATCAGAAGTATTAATGTTTGATCAGAGGGAAGGCTTCGCTGCGGCTAAAACACGGCACTCTAATGGCCATGGCCAGCTCGGCTGTCACAAAGCCACTCTCGCCTCACTTCTCACTCGACTCCTTCACGCCTTCTTCCTCTCCATCACTTCCTTTTATGTGTTTTTGTTTCCCTGCTTCCATTCAACATTCATTTCAACAGCCCTACCCACCCCCCCTCTTTCTTTCTCTCGCTCTCTCCCTCCTACAACAAACTAGTACCTCAGACTGACTCACAAGTATTCCTGCAATTGTAAAAGTCAGATGTGGAAAACACAAAATAATTACATCTGACAATCATGCGTTTAGACTCACCCCACTCTTGGGTCTGGCCCCTGAGGGACCTGCGGGGCCGGTCGAGGATGAGGACGACGACAGGCGATGGAGAGGCGAGTGGAGGGACTGTGTGGACACGGACACGCTGCCGGCCTCACTCAGAGCTCCCAGGTCCATCTCCTGAAAAGACAGAGCACAGGGTGCAAAGGCATGAGCACAGGTCAGATGGGAGTCTCTAGCAGGGCTGTGGTGTGCGGAGGAGCGGTGCTTACCGAGAGGCCCTTTCTCCTGAGGGTGGGTGTGCTGGCCTTAGAGGAGGTGCTGCTCAGTGCACTCTCAATCTCCTGGTCCAGCTGGTCCAGCTTCATGATCAGCAGAACCATGGAGTCCAGACGGGAGCGCTCGCGTTCCTCTCTGGAGCTCTGGAGAGAAGAGGTGAGGTGGAAAAGAACAGAGAGAGAGAGAGACAGAAAGAGAGAAAGAGAGAGAGAGAGAGAGAGAAAGTGAGAATGAGATGATGAAAGTGGCAGGGAGAAAATGGACAGGGAAAGGATGAGGTGAGTGACGGAGGCACATTAACTCTACTTGAAGCCCATACTACTCATTAAGATGAATGTCATGTTTTTCCTACACATGAGTAGTGGCTGGATGTGAGAATAATTCTCCATAGCTCTGGCTCTGCCTCTCTCCACCAGCCACCACAGCCCAGGGGTGCCACTGGTGTGAGGGGAGGGGGGTGGGGGGGGGGGTTGGGGGAGTTATGATGATTCTAAGGGCCTGGCACTGACAGAGGGCCCCAGAGAACATTTTAATATTCTAATCAATGTTTGAGGGGGCCAAAATAATTTACTGTCACAAAGCCCAAAATTTCTAGCAGCGCCCCTGCCTCAGGCCATCCAGCTCTCTCTCTCTCACACCCACACACACACAAGCATCCCACAGTGTGCTTTATTGGACGAAGACATTATTGGACCCACCCGCCCTTCCACAAATACACAAACACACACATACACACACACACACACACACACACTGTAGCCCACAGACACACTGGCACATAACTTTAGCCTATGCATGCCAAAAGAGAAAATGTTCAATTTAATTGAAGTGGAAAGGAATCACTCGTGAACATTTACCACTTGCCTGGGCATGTTTCAAGTAAACACAAATATAAAGTAGCCTACAGACTGTTTGTTTATGTCTAGTGAAGACAGAATACAAATGCTTCCTGTTATGTTGAACATACAATATGGAATATGTACTCCTTGCATTCTGGAAAACAAAAAATAAATACATAAACATGTCAGTTTGTTCGCCCTCTACAAGCTCAACAGGTCGTCGGCGCCTACTTCTTCAGGTAGGCTAGGTGTAAATGATGCTAACGTTACTTAGATTTTATGCCCAGGAATTATTTCAGTCTGATTCATGCAGCTAAAAGTTGTCATACCCTATTTATGGCGTATGTTACTTGAAAGGGCACACCATACCGAGATGCCTCTATGTAATGGAGAAAATATGAGCTGCACATTTCATGTGAACAGACTAGCCTGCGACATGAGTGAGGTCTTGCAGCACACTGAATTAGCTAGCCATATGCAAAATAAACACTCATGATAGAAGTAAAACAGAATTCATTTTCCCTCACAAAATAATCACAATGAATAGGCTAGATGACACTATACACAATGCTAAATTGAACATTTATGTGACACTTAGGCCTGGGCTACTTAGCATTAAGGAGTTCTGCAAATGCAGCGCTCATATCCACGTTTTGCTCGTTTTTCATTCCTGCGGATAGGCTACAGGTGCCATCTAGGGTCAAACTGTTTTCTGGCAATGTTGTCGTCTGCATAGGGGCAATGAGCTTAGGCTGAACTGGAGAAAGGAGTTTTTGTGAAAATAATAAAAGGCCTGACCCTATACTTCTGTCTGACCAAAACGCAGACTTGAGTTTTTGGCAATTTGGCAAAATTACAGTTTACCATCAGTTTATAGTAGGCCTAAGTTTTGAGTTGTAAATTCTACTGGTATTTTCTTTCGGTTGTGAGGCATTAACCCTAAGTTGCTCTAGGGGAGATTGACCCTGATTGAGTTGACAAATATACGTAGACAAATAAAAGCATCTGCTAAATACATAAATCTAAATGTAAATATGGAATATTGTCTCTATACTTTGGAATGTCACTGCACAGCTAGCCAAGTGATGTCCGCTCCAAAAAAAAACAATTCAACATGCTGAATAAGTAGACGGACATCCCAAAAACATGGGCTACAGATGCTCTCTGACTGGCTCAGGTCCTGGCTACGAGCTCAACTGCCCTGCTCCACTCCTAATAACCACATCACTTCCCATGGCTGATGTCATGGTCCGTCCCATCTTTGCTACCCCCGCCACCGCCCCCAGGCAGGTGTTACACTTTAACAGGTTAAGGAGCACTGTGGCTGCACACTGCCTTTTCATCCTAGAGGGGCCTCAGGGCCTCCAGCTGGAGCCGTCCCATAAGGCACGGGGTGATGAACTCAGGTCATGGGGTTAGTGATTCTCACAGACTTGGGTCCTCACTTCATTGCACGTTCACTTCCTGATAGCCTCTCTCTGTGAGACTGAAGGCACTCTGATTTGGCCTCCTCTCTATGTGTCCTCATAGTTACAGGCCTAGCGTCTGGCATGGCATCTGTGATGTCTGAAGAAAGCTACCTCAAATGACAGAGAAGCAGGAAATGAAGATGATCAGCCCATAAAACTCTCTATAATGTTCTCACATGGTATCCAGAAAATGTAATGGTAACAGTATACAGAAATAGCGCTGGATCCAGTCCCAAATAAATGAGTAACAGAGTTTGGTTTTGTTTTTTTTAAAGGAGGAGGACACACACACAGTGGCTGAGTGTTTCAGGGCCTTTAGCATTCTCCTGATAGAGAGAGAGAGAGAGAGAGAGAGAGAGGCCTCTCGGTCTGGGCAAGGCCCAGACAGCTGGTGCTGTGAAACATGCATCTGTGTCCTTGTTTTGAAAATCACATTTCAAACTCAATCTAATTGGCCTGCTTCTCTCGCACTGTGTCCCCAGCTCTACCTTGACTGGGGTTAGGTGAGATGGAGAAGTGGAGAGTGTCATGGAATAGATTAAGAGCCTCTTTGCCTTGTTGTGCCTCTCCTCTTTTGAGCCATTCTATGTTTTTTTTCTTTTTTTGCCTGGAGTGATCTCTCTTCATATAAAATTCTCAGTGGGCACTTCTCCTAATTTAACTCATCAGAGAAAATGGGTCAGTATTACCTGCAGCCGGCAAAATGCACACAATTCTGCCATTCATCACTGAAAACACAGAAACACACACACACACACACACAGAGAGAGAGAGAGAGAGCGAGAGAGAAAGACATCCTGCAGTAGTCATATTTCATGACCATTCGCAAGGTTCTGTATATCAGACAAGCAAATACAGGTTAGGATAGGGTTCGGGGGGGTTGGGATGATTCTAAGGGCCTGGCACTGACAGGGTGCCCCAGAGAAGATTTTAATATTTTCATCAATGTTTGGGGGGCCCAAAATAATTTTCTGTCAAATTTCTAATGGCACCCCTGCCTTCAACCACATTCTTATCCGTGCTTCATCTCCTTTCCCTTATACTCAAAGATGGTGCTCTCATTAGTCTCATTACATCAGGGCTCATTGATTGTTTTATCTATCTGGTCTGTCTGTTCTCTCTTTCTTACACTCTTCTGCTCCTCCTCTGTCTGCTCCTCCTGTTCAATTCTTCCCTAAGAGGTCTGACACTGACCCCAAGTGGTGTGTTTCAAGAACACAAGCAAACCGTCTTCATACACGCAAACATACTGTCCAACACGAATGGACACTTGCATATGTGCACACACACAACCCCCTGACACTCACATTATGTAAAAATTATATATGTTACAGAAAGTCTAAAAGTTGCAGAAGCACGAACACATATGTCCATATCCACACACACACACACACACACACACAGAGTAAATTGCCATTGGACACCTGAATGACATCACCCAAGGAGCATTAATAAAAGCCCAGTATTCAGCTCTGCCATTTTGCATGACATTTTACCTGGAACTAGTGCCACTTCAGACCTGCAATTTGAATGAAGTATGGGGTTTTTTGTTTTTTTTATGACAGGGCTCTGTCAAACGAGTTTTGTCCTATTCAGAAAAAACATACTGTAAATCTTTTACATGCCTGGCTTTTTAGCATGGCATTTACAACTATGCCTACATCCTGTTCTTTTTACTGTTGAATTTTAAAGTTAACTACACAATCAGGAGGAATATTACAGTGAATAACATTTCGGAGGCAAATGGAGTTTCTAAAAGGCGAGCCAAAGTGGCATGTCAGTAACTAACAGCATGCCCAAATAAAAGCAGCTTTGCATAAGAAATGGTTTGAGAGGCAGCGGTGGAATAATGACTGACAAAGCAACACCATTTCCGATCATAATAACTGAATGGGTGAATAATTCATGAGAATTTTAGTCCCCACACAAGGGCTGTTGGACATTTTTTTTTCCTACTGGTTTTCATTTAGCAGATGGGTGGAAAGCCGTAATTGAATTGCGATTGGCTTGTTGGCGAGAGGAAGCAGTGTACTTCCCTTTGGGCTGGGTACGTGTGCACCAGGAACCTGGCCCACTGGAGGGTTTGAGAAAAAAAGAGAGAGAGAAAAGGAGGTAGTAAAAGAATCAGCGAGAAAAAGAGAGACAGACAGAAAGAGAGAGAAGAGAAAGACAAACAAATAGAGAGTATGAGAGAGATTAAGGGAAAAAAAGAAAGAATAGAATAGGGATGAGTGTGAGTGTGAATGTGTAAATAGCAGGATGACTGTGAAAAGCTTCTGACTGGCAGCCCCAACCAGGACTATATTCTACGTGATATGCAGGTATATGCCGTATAACCACTTAAAAGTTTCTTATGTTTGCATATATCCAAAACATTGGCTGCAATACTGACAACACTGTAATGGTAGACAGTATAACCACTACAGTCACAGGCAGTATACCCACTACAGCAGTATACCCACTAGACTACCCAACAGGGAGCAGGACAGGCAAGCAGAGACGTGAGACAGGCTCTGGACAGAGAGAGAGGGAAGAGCAAGAGGGCAGAAAAAAAGAAAGGGAAAGACAGACACAGGGTAGATGGAAAAGAAGGGTAGAGACTGGAAGTAATTGCTGCCTTTTAGTCGTAGTAGTTAGAGAGAGCAGCTCTCTCCACCTTTTCTCATCAGTCTTTGGCTGTCCTGTCACAGCGCTTAAATGAAGCTGTCTTCCTGGCCTGCTTCTGCTGAATTATGAGCAGTAATTAAATCAGGGTGAGGGAAAAAAAGAAACAGGGAAATATTTGCCAAGTGCAACGGTTGTGTTCTAATAGAAGGTAGAGTGAGGAGACCGCTAATGATACCAGCTAGTTTATTCCATTTGCATGCTCACTCAGAGAAGTACAAATGAAGCACTTTTTTATCACTCCCCCCATTCCCCTCTCTCATTCCCTCTCTCAAGGTAGGCTATACACAGGTAGCAGTATCCATTTATCTCCCCCCTCCTCCCCTCTCTCTTTCCCTCTCTCAAGGAAGGCTATACGCAGAAGTATCCAGACTGCTGGGATACCAGCCCATACCAAACAAATGGGTAAGCAAAAGACATAGATCTGTGCCTCCATTCTTCTGTATTAGGTGGCGATAAAAAATCTACCTCTGTGTATGTTTATATATATTATATATATATATATATATTATATATATATATATATGCATTTGCATGACTGTGCTGTAGGCATCATGCTGATTAACAAGGCTTTAGATGCCTATTGATTGTGAGGAAGGTAAAGGCAGTGTGTGGTTAACAGCATGCTGGGATATGCCTTTGCTCTTCCAGCTCCTTGATAAAGTCCCATGTTTTTACATTTATTTTCCAGCTAGGATTGAACTACCAAGTCTCTCTCTCTCTCTCTCTCTCTCTCTCTCTCTCTCTCTCTCTCTCATACACGCACTCGCAAATTTACTATGGAATTGTCAAATTATTGTTGATCACAACATGGAAAGAGTGAAACGACCTGTAAAGGAAAGTGTTGCATTTTTGTCAGCCTTTAAACATAGGGACTGAAAACTTCTTATATGTAAGCATGCCAGCATCTTTCACACCAATCAGTTTCTCTTGTCGGGTAATTTATTTCCAGGCTTATTTCCTGCTCCAGCTGCGGCCTTCGATGGCCCTTGATGCGATCATTCAATTTCAACCCACCTCCTTACCATTCACCTCCTGTCTTCTTTGAAAAACACACAAGTGTATGCATAGATCCTGCTTGACTCCTGCCTATACAATTGACTTCTGCACAGTCCCTGCAAATCATTCTTTGACCTTGGATAGAAATATGCTTTTGCTCGCTCTTCTCTTTGTAAATTTGGAACATGCAAGGCACAAATGCTATAGCTAATACTTCTCTCACCTCTAATAAACAATGAAGACTCATCCAGACATCACATGACCACCACAAACACACACACACACACACACACACACACACACACACACACACACACACACACACACACACACAACCAGTCAGTTAATGCTTGCAGATGTCATCTGTTTGCGCCTGCCTGAGCTACATTGCTTTCAGTCATGTTTTCAACAAGTAGAATGTTCATGTGAACTACTCTGAATGAACAAAAGATGAGAAGAGAATACTGTGGAGACAGTGATGAGAAGACATCTTCTCAACAAACTACCACTATGCTGACACAGTGTCATCTGGAGGTCAGTTTTGAGTATGTCTTTGAGACAGAGGGCGATATAGAGTGCATGTCTGTTGTGTGTGTTAGTTAGTGAGTCTTAGTCAGTGTTCGCATTAAGTGGGAGCCAGAGTGAGCTGAGCTCCCATAGATAAGGACATGGCTACCATGAAAGCGGCAAAATCAAAAACCGGTGGGGGTCTGTCTCTCCAATGTGGAATTATATTTTAATCATTAATTAAGCTTATTTCCCTTCCCTGTGCTACACAACCCCTGTGCGGCCTTATCATTAAGGCAAGGCAAGGCAAGTGTATTTCTATAGCACATTTCATACACAAAGGAATTCCAATGTGCTGTACAAAAATAAAAGCAAAGTACAGTAGATGAAAGAAAGAAAAAGCACACAATAAAATTGATAAAGGCATAAAATGATAAAAGTGTACAGAATTAAATTGTTTTGAAATGTAATAAGGAACATAAAGCATGAAACCCACAAAACTTAATCTGAAGAAGACACTGCACCTCGCCAAGGCTATTTTTTTATATATTTAGGCTACTTGTGCAACTTTTCTTTTTTTTGAGATAGACACCCCCTTAAAGATGAAATGATAATTCAAACCCTGGTCTTAGTGTGTCTACATGTATCATATGATTTTTTTCTTTTCTTTTTTTGGGGGGGTGGGGGGGCATTGGAGTCAGTGGCTCTGTGCTGGGGTTTCATGTGGTGGTCTTTAAGGGGCCCAGGGACACATTCCTGATCCACTTCCTGTTTGGAGATGGGAAGAAGGTTCCCACAGAGACTGCTGCCAAGCAACCGCAAAACTTTTTTCCCCCAGACACGCTCTCCCCACATCAGACACGGAACCAGGCCATGTGAACCCTTCCAGAAGTCCAAACTGGCTATATGAAGCACCAAAAGTGCCCTTGGTGTGGAATCTAAATGATCAGTATTGGCGCCATCCCCTCCCAAAATGATTCCCTGTTGGGATTCCTAGTGAATGCATCATGTGCTTTCAAGATTTCTGGGATTGAACATGATTGAATCATTTGGTTGGGTTACCCAACTTGGGTATGAACGCAATGCTGTTGTGCAGCTTTGGAATGCGAGTCTATTGAATCATCTCAAGACTGAGCAGATGTTAGCCCCTCAGCGGCTGCCCTCATGACATCCATGGGAACACTGTATAGAAAGCCTCGGTTCTCTCACCCTCTAATGGATAATTGAGGCGCCTATTTGTGCACATATTTACTAAACACGTATTTGATGATTAGCCAACAAATAGAGCAATGAAAAGGGCACGTGGCCCCGAACAGATCATGTAGGCCTAGTGGAAGCATCTTTTGCAGGCTCCCTGTGGAAACTCATGTGATTAGCAAGACTCACTCCAGATGAGAAAGGCAAATGAGTAGCATCCCTGCTGCGTGTGTGTGTGTGTGTGTGTGTGTGTGTGTGTGTGTATGTGTGTGTTAATGGGCTTCCTCCATTGATCAGTGTCTTCTCATTAGCAGCTTCAAAGGAAGGAATAGGCCCAGCTGACTCCTGACCAAGAGTTCTTTTGAGGAGCTGAAAACTTCTCAGAGAATGAAAGCATTGGTGTGGACATGGGATAGCCTACACACTACCCTTGAAAAAAAAAAAAAAAAAAACCCTCTATTTTCATTATTCTTCCAAACACACACACATACTGTACATACACACACACACACACACACACATACACACACACATATGCACACACACACTCACACACACACACACACACACACATACTGTACACACACACACACACACAGACAGAAACACAGAGGTGCAGTCAGTCAGAGATGTACAGTACTTAGAGTTTTAAGTCAGTTGCCCCATTGAGAATGAGTAAATATGAGGGGCTTAAATGATGCATAAAGCCCAACAGGTAATGAGGATCATAACACCACTGCAGCATCCCCAAGTCTGATAAATAATACAGAGGACACACACACACACACACACACTTGCACACACACACACACACACACTTGCACACACACACACACACTCGCACACACACACACACTCGCACACACACACACACACACACTCGCACACACACACACACACACACAAACACACTCGCACACACACACACACACACACACACACACACACACACACACACAAACACACTCACACTCACACACACACACACACACACACACACACACACTCACACACACACACACACACACACTCACACACACACTAATGCAATCACAAGGCCTTTTTATACAGGAATCGCACTATATCTCCAGAGACAAGATTGGTCATTACCCCTCATTACTAAAAGAGAGGAGATAGATTGCCTCAATGGTGTGGTGATGTTCACTAAGAAGCCAGGATTTTCGAGGAGGCAGAAGTTATGACCGAACAGCAAAGTCTTGTGAAGCACAATACTGGGCTTAAAAGAGAACCAGTTTCAGACAGCTTTGTCAGGTTTGATGCTCATTTGTTCAAAACTACAAATGCAAGCCAGGTTGCTGTTTTATCATATAATACTACATGTTGATGCTTACACGTACTCCTATGAACAATGTATTTGTATAATAATAAATACCACAGGCTATTGCTGTAAGGCTATCAAGCCAATCAGTTGGCCGTATCGAAACCTAAGCCTGACCTAAACCGTCAGTTTAATTATGATTGACACGATTGTCTATGGCAATAAAATATGCTGTCAGGTTGATTTGCCTGTAGGTTCGCTAAAATATACTGGCTGTGTGAGACTTACTCACTCCAAAGTCCTTTTAGTTTAATCCCTTCACACGGCGGCCATCTTTGGTGGGTTGTACAGACTTAAAAAGTGTATTGTGCAAGTTCTTGTTTGAATCTGAATTGAATGATACCAATGTTTGGTCTTAGATGACTCAAATAACGCAAACATACATTATTTGAAATGGCATTTTGCTCACAACACCTGCACCAACATTCGATGAATGCTATCACCATGGTGACGGAGACAGTAAACAAAAGGCTAACCATCAGTCATACCATGTCCAGCAATGCAACTGGCTGCATTCACTGCAGGGCAAGACTTCCAGTTTCTTATCTCAGTCATCTTTACGTTCAGGACAGCACAATACATTTCTATGGAGCATTACTGTGAGTGACGTGTCTACTATTAAACTGTCTCTGGTCACTCTCTCAGCCACAACAGATACTACTCAGATACTACTACAGAAGCTACTCATATGCATACACACATATTGTGTTATTGTATCATGTTGATGCAGTGTGTTCATTCATCGAGTCCCTTATTCCTCTGATCAATGGTTTTCCCGTTCTCAAATCTTTAGGTGGTGGGTAACCAAACGTCCAAACATCCCATTTAGATTCTGCCATCCCATTTGGACCTATTTACACTAGAATGGATTCATGTTTAAAAGTCACCTTGGGGGCAAGTTATTCAAGGGGCTAACTAGATCCCCAACATGCCTCAGACAGTCTGAGACAGACAAGGGATCCATGATGTAAGTAGTAACAGCAGGAAAAAAAATTTTGGTTAAAAAATTTAGACACACAGACACATGAGTGAGCTTGTCAGTATACACATGCATACAATGACAAAGCACACATACATCTTTTCATGTACACACAGTAATGCATGAATACACACACGCACACACACACACACACACACACACACATACACACACAAAACAATCAGCACAGACCAGCATTGTGGACACAGAGCTCTGATTTGAATGGCGTCTGAGGTTTATGGGCTTCCTTTACAAGCTATGCACTTCCTGGCACACTGTAAATAAACTCTTTACTTATGCAGCTACAGACCCCTGCTGGACATACACACACACACACACACACACACACACACACACACACACACACACAATCACATACCTAGAGGAAGATGGAGAAAGAGTCTTTGCAAGTCATGGAACCATAATAGGGTGTGTGTGAGTGGGTGTTTGGTAAGTCGAATATCTTCTTTAGTTCTAAGTTAGTACGTCCATAATAAATAGTGTGATAGAACTGCATAGTCAGGTCAGTGAAGATGTCAGTACTGAACAGAACTCAGACAGACAGTGAAAGAGAGTTGTGTGACAGAAGTGATACCAAGTCGTTAACTAAGAAAACAGCAAAAGAAAAAAGGAAAATAGACACACACCCTCCATGCCTGTGTGAACAATATGAAGTCTTATTCCATAAAGTCAAACCTGCAGTGCACTCTGTGTCTCGTATTTTCTCTCTCTTTCTCCTCATCACACAGGCATACATGCACACACACACACACACACACACACACACACACACACACACACACACACACACACACACACACACACACACACACACACACACACACAAACATACACTCTTACACCCCCACACACAGAGTCTGCAGAGTCATTTCATCCTCTTCCAAGAGCCTAGCTCAGGGTTTGATGTGGGGAGTGCACTAGGGCTGAAGCGGAGCTGGTCCTGGGGGAACAGGGCAGAACGGAGAGGAGGGGAGAGGGAGAGGGAGAGGGAGAGGGAGGGGTAGCTGGAGACGTGCTCTTGGACCAGCTCTGGATCTCCCACTTGGCCTGCCAGAGCAAAGAGGCTGCGGTGTGGGCCTACGTCAATGCGCTCGCACAGACACTCCAAATACAGCATATTAGCAGTGGGCAGGCAGACTGCTGTGCGGGTTGAGATAACATACTCTTCAAATACACTGTAATCCTATTTGCTATGATACCACATCTTATGCAATGAGCTCCATACAGAAAAACAAGTCTATATATATATATATACACAATGCATAAGTACGGCCAAATGTCTTGAAATGGCCTTTATTCACTTTGACAAACATAATTACTGGTGGCATTTTAAGATGAACAGCCAGCAAACAGTTCTCACTTAATTGCCTCAACATACAAGCAGTAATCTTTAAGATAGTAGATCATTTTCTAGTCCTACTCTTCCCACTCTTTCAGCCGTCTAGGCTAAAGACCAAGCATTTCTCAGATACTTTCTGCTAACTGCTGTGTCTTTATTTAAACTTTAAGCATGTATTGCTTACCTTTTACTTAATTTTATTACCTTATCGCTACTATTTTTATTATCTCTCTCACTTGTTACTTAATTTTTACTTCTTTTTATTACTTCATTTTTTTTACTATTTTTATCACCCATGTTTTCCCTCTTTATTCATTTTATGTCTTTTTATTTTCTCTTATTCACTGTTCTTTGCCTTCCCCTTTGTAAAAACTTCTGTTTGTAAACTTGTCTGTTTATAACACGCAGTGTTGGGAGTAATAAGTTGTAATGTCATGTAATTCAATTACAAAATAAAAGCAACAGTAATCAGTTACTTTCAGGAAATATTCATGATTACAGTTTCAGTTACATATGAATATCTTCTGCAGAAACATTGGCTATATGTTTAAGCTGCAGTTACAAGGATGTCTGCAATGCCAGATAGAAACTACAACGGAGGCCTAGTCTATTGCAGGAGATAAAAATGAGCTGTGGTGAGCAAGCGCACAATCAATCCCACATGAATACACAACTGCTTATTCAGTGATGTTCACCAAATGTTGAATGTCAAATATTTCCAAAGTGGCTTTCTCAACACTGGTAATGCGTGCGGATTTGGTCCGACGTGGGTTTAAGCTCTGTTCTTTTCTGTGGAAAAGGTGGTTCCACAAGTGACCCGGGGTGTCAGAGTTTGTTGGGTAGAGTGGGCTCACTGACATACAGTAGCTGGTTGTGGTCACTCTGGAACAAAGGATTGTTTTGTGTTTAGCTGATCTAACAGTAAAACTCATAATTGCACTACTTACAGTTAGAAGACTTAACGGTTATGCAGACTGTTTCCACTGACTGGGTCAGTGAAGTTTGGCTTGGAAACGGCTTTTGGAAAAGGGAGATTGCCGGTCTCTGTGTTTGTAACACGTGCATATTTGGTCCAGCATGAGTTTGAGCTCTGTTCTTTTCTGTGCAAAGGTGGTTCATCAGCGGTCTACAGAAACCTAATTCTCTAAAAATTATGTTTGTTTATTTTTCATTCACTTTATACATTTTACTTATGTTGTATCTTTGCCTTTTTCTTTGCAAAGCACATTGAACTGCCTCTGTGTATGAAATGCACTACATAAATGAACTTGCCTTGCCTCTGAGTTTCCCTGCCTTGGCCTTGTCAGGGATAGCAGTCTGGATTTTAAAATTAGTGCACACAGGTTTTATATGAAATCTTAGCAATTTTCCAAAAGCTCCTCCCAGCACCCCACCCAACTTCCCCCTTCCTCCTTCCCTATTCCCTGCTGTGGTCCTAGAGCCATGTGAGTGAGAAACTGTCCTTGTCTCCGCTCAGCTCCTTATGGCTGAGGTCATTAATGCTGGCCTTGCTTCTGACTGTGTTTCCATCAGCCTACAGTTGGACGCCATCAGCCCTGTCCTCGAAATATCAGGTCTAGACCGCAAAGACCCTTAAAAAAAAGGGGAAAAAAATCAACTGGCTCTCTGATGTTCCCGAGCAAAGGAGCCGAGACAGACTGTGAGTGCTCAGATTGGGACGCTTAAGTGCTCTGGTCCTGGTTATTCTGACAGAGCATAACTGCAGATAAACAAGAACAAACAAAACATGCCTCTACCTGTCTCTGACGTCATTTTGACCATGGCAGTGAGCAATCTAGTGGCACTCTAAGGCCTATGCCATCATTCAAATCTCATGTCCAGGACTCGACTCATGCCTCTTATCTAGAACTATAATGCTGTTTTTATCCAGGTCTTAGTGGAAGTACACTCTCTCTCAGACACACGTCTCTGAATTCAAACTGATTACCATACGGTTCTAATTGCTCGTACCACACTGAGGCCCATTGCTACATGGGCTTCAGCCTGACATAAACAAGAACATGTGTAAGACAGTAGTTTTTTGGGCACTGTTTTTGCGCCCTGTGAAGTGGTGAGATTTGAGAGCTGGTGTATGTCTGTGTGTGTGTGTGTGTGTGTATGTATGTGTGTGTGTATGTTTGTGTGGTTAGAACATCTGGGCTGTCTGTGGTGCACTTCTGCTTCTGTGGTCTCGGCAGCAGATGCTCCTGCTGAAACTGGAGATGAGCCTCTTGCTCCTCAGGACGCACAATGAAAGGAAATCAAACTCTCAATCTTTAATTGAAACGCTGAAAAGTAGCCTCTCTCTCTCTCTCTCTCTCTCTCTCTCCTCTCTCTCTCTCTCTCTCTCTCTCTCTCTCTCTCTCTCTCTCTCACTGTAGTTAGTACAAACACAAACACACCAATATGTGAAGTGGCTCTCTGCAAGCTCCTAGTCTTGGTGTGCGTTTTCTTGTGTTAGCGCTCGCTACGCCGCGGGGACTCCTAGGAGACCTAATTACTGCCTCTAGTACCCACTGGATTTCCATTAGTGGAGTGAGTGGTGATATCAGCGCTCCAATCAGTGCTGTTGGAAGGCCAGTTATCACAGAGAGCCAGTATTCTGCCGTTCTCCTTTCTTTTCTTTTTCTTCTCCTTCCCCTTCCCCTTCCCCTCGTTCGTCTCAGGGAACAACAGATGCTGGCGCCGTGCTCTCGCTTACTCACCCTGTGGCTCAGTGTCCAACGGCAGGGTCGTCTCCATCTTAGCTACACACAACAAACACAGTAAGGCGCAGCAGGGGAGGTCTGCATGCAACACGTGGCCTGGGTTGAAAAGCAGATGGGGTAACTGGTGTGTGTGTGTGTGTGTGTGTGTGTGTGTGTGTGTGTGTGTGTGTGCACGCACGTGTGTGTATGTGCATGTGTGTACATGTGAATGTTTGTGTGGTTTAGTGTGTGTATGTGTGTTCCTGTGTGAGAAAGTAGCTCTGTGTGTACATGTGTGTGTGTGTATGTGTGCGTGTGTGTGTGTGTCTGTGTGTGTGTGTGTGTTTGTGTGTGTGTGTGTGCACGCACGTGTGTGTATGTGCATGTGTGTGCATGTGAATGTTGGTGTGGTTTAGTGTGTGTATGTGTGTTCCTGTGTGAGAAAGTAGCTCTGTGTGTACGTGTGTGTGTGTGTGTGTATGTGCGTGTGCGTGTGTGTGGCTGTTTAGATTTTAGAAATAATGTTATGTAGATTAAACCCATATCACGCTTCAGCGGTGGTAGCTGGATAGCTGGGAAGAACTGGGTGGAGCTGGTGAGGGTGATTTCAGCCCTAATAAAAAGACCTTACAAAATAACAAGCCTTCAGGCATTCAAGAGCCTCACTGTGTCTGGGTGCATTTTGACTGCTTGCAAGTGTTCTAAGTCAAGTTCTAAATCAAAATCTCTGTGCGTGTGGGAAAGACTGCTTTCTGTTTCATTTTTTGGTTGGATGTGTGTGTTTTTGGCTGTACATGTGCGTGCAAGTCTGAGCAGAGCTTCTTAAAGTGTGTGTGTGTGTGTATGTGTACATGTGTGTGTGTGTGTGTGTGTGTGTGTGTGTGCGTGTGAGTGTGTGTGTGTGTGTCTGTGTGAGTGTGTGTGTGTGTGGACGCGCACATGTTTGTGTGTGTGTGTGTGTGTGGTGTGTGTGTGTGTGTGTGTGTGTCTGTGTGTGTGTGTGTGTGTGTGTGTATGTATGTGTGTATGTGCGCGCATGTGTGTGTGAGTATTTGGGGGATGCATAAATGTATGTGCGAGTGTGAGCCTGTTTGATGTTCAGCCCAGTGTCAAAAGATGAACATCAGCTTCGAGCCCCTTTTCTCATCTTGTCATTTTCATCTTTTCTTTCTTTCCTTCCTCGTCTCTCAGCCTGTTCAGCCTGTTCATTGGAGTCCAAGAGGCCGCTAGGAGACAGCATGGATTTTCCATGTTTCTGTGCCACTGCACTGCTCTGTGAGCTCACAGGGACCTGGCAATGCACACTCAGTGATTTGCAAGGCACTCACTCAACTGCAGAGAATATCGCCAAGAAACAAACAATTCCCTTGTTGGTTTTACGTTTAACGCCCTGTGAAATCACAACGGGGCGTGGGGGCGCGGTTGTTTTCTCTCGGATCGGGCTGTTTGTGGTTGGGCGAAACGACTTTTCGTTTGGAGTCAAGTTTTCACGTAAATTAAATGAAACCTGATTTATAAGCGTCGCCGAAAAGTGCCCGGAAATTCCATTTGCATCAACAACATTATCATCGCCATCACGTTGTCTGTCACAATAACAATTCTGCAAGAGAACTTGCATAACACAGCACATTGCTTTGCACTAATGGCTGTGGAATTGCTGTCTTAAGTGGCTTGCATTCGCTTGCTTTCTGACATGCCCAAATAACAGCCTTGGTGTTCTGGAGACTGAAATACACACACACACACACGCGCACGCACACGCACACACACACACACACACATACACTCACACGCACACACACACACATGCACACACACACACACACATACACACACACACATACACATACATATACACACATATACACACACAGGAATGATGTCTGAAATAATAAGCAACACATCTGTGCCCTGTGGATTGTGCTTGGGCCAGATCAGGACTTCCAAAACAAAAGCACTCAAATAATGCAGGCCTTTAGAGGGACATTCCCTTAAGTGGGGCTCACTGCGAGGAAACAGGGAGAGGGGAAAAGAGAGATTTGGTCCTGACAAGACTCTGAGTCATTCACCTCAGGGAAAATGGCCTCACTTTTGTCCACTACCATTCAAGGCCTGTGTTGACTCAAGCTCAAACTACACTCACACACACGCACACACACACACACACACAAACACACACACGTACACACACACACACACAGAAAAAACACACGTATACCTACTGCACTGAATGCTACAATACAAATACTGTATGCTGACAAGCATGCACATAAAGACATGTATGCCCAAGGCACACAGGAACACATGCATGTACGCTTTTGTAGACACACACACAGACACATAGACACAAACACACGCGCACACACACACCTATAAACAATCACACAAATGATCACACACATCTGCAAGATAATAAATACATTTACAGACTTATCCTACACACCCACACAAACCCCCACACACATACACACACACACACACACACACACACACACACACACACTGTCCATGCCCTTATAGGTAGTTCTTGTGCTCTGCCTGAGCAGTGCAGTGTGAGTGGCTAGTGGAGTGCTCTGACAAGTCCCTCTGGTCCAGCAGCACAGACACGTGCAGTGAAGTCATTGTTTTCCAGCAGCCGTGCCAGCCAGCAGGGGCTCATGATTTAAGCCCGGCTAACACCCCGCCCCCACTACACACACACACACACACACACACACACACACACACACACACACACACACACAGACACACACATGCTTCCTCACACACAGAGAAAGAGCCAGGCTCTCTAACCAGCTCACAGCACATGGAATGTTTTGGAGCTGGAACAGCAGTCCATAACAGAAAGCACATAAATCACATGCAAATGCATCAGTGTGTTTCAGTGACACACAGACACACACAAACATCCCGTGACATTCCGGATTCTCTCTCTCTCTCTCTCTCTCTCTCTCTCTCTCTCTCTCTTTCTCTCTCTGTCGGTCTCTCACTGTCTCACTCTGTGTTTCAGAGAGTCTCTTTCTGTCTTCATAATTCCAATGCTGTGCTTGTCTCATCCTTCGCCCCTACCTGATCATCTCCTCCCCACTCAGCGTGGCGTAGGAGCACCTGAAGCATGGCTTCCTGTTTGGCTCCTGCGGTTGTCTGCAGCCCTGACTGCCTCCCATGAGCCTCTGCTGCTGCTGCATATGGAGCACACTCATGCATATGACACGCTACACTGAGACCCAAAAACTCTCACTGACAGCAGTAACTAGCTCTGGGAGCACCGAGCAGAGCAGAGAGAGAGACAGAGAGAGAGAGTGTGTGTGTGTGTGTGTGTGTGTGTGTGTGTTTGCTTGAGTGTGTGTGTATGTGATTGTGTGTGTGTGTGTGTGTGTTTGAGTGAGTGAGTATGTGTGTGTGTGCGTACGTGTGTGTCTGTGTGTGTGTGACAGAGAGAGAGAGATTCTGTGCAGCAGTGCTGAGGGCCTCTACCTTTCGAACTCGTAGTTTGACGGCGGTCTCCTCACTCGCCGCCTCCTGTTGCTCTGCAGGCTCTGATAGGCTGGGCAGAGATGACTCACACCTCCCGCCGTCAACGCCCCCCTCCTCCTCAATGGCCTCCATCTTGGAGGAGAAATCCTCAGCCTGGGTCAGCTGCGGCTGGCCAGAACACCCAGAGGTCAGAATTTTGTCACTGTGGTGTCCGTCTGCTTCTCGGTCAAGAGCCACATTGTTTGAGCCTGTAGAATCAGCTCCGAATGTTCCCACCGCTCCAGATGACTCTCCAGCTTCCCTCGGGCCCGGCGACGGTGGTGGAACAGCTGCCTCGTTGTCCTCTTGACGTTGGCCCTGTCTCTGCGCTTCTCCTATTTCTTCTCCGGTCTCGCTCAGAAACACTTCCAAGATGGTGTCCAGCTTGGAGCCCCCACTGCCTCCCTCGTGGCGCCTCTCCTGCGAGGCGCCTGTGGTTCCGGAACATTCCGAGCCTGCCAGCACCAGCAGCTCCGGGGAGGTGTCTTCTCGCATTGCGCTTTCGCACGGCTCAACGTGGAGGCTTTCGATACGTTCGCAGTCCATCACCGCCACTGGCAGAGGCCTCTGGGCTAGAGAGGAGCCTTCGTCACGGGCCTCTCTGCTGCTGCTCTCGCTCATCATCGCCACCGCAGCAGCAGCTGAACTGCCCCCGGCCCCGGAAGCCGCGGCGAGGGCTAATCCTTCAGGGCCCCGTGCTTCCTGGGCCGTGTCCACGCCTGCAGTGTCCGAGGCGGGCCGTCCCAAATTTGTTTGTCCCCTGCCTGGCCTTTCCCAACAACACTGGGCCTCCCCCATCATGTGCCCCTGGCACTCATCAGTGGCAGCAGCGTTGGGCTTCTGCTCCGGTCTGCCCTCACCCGCCGCGAACTCAATACTTGGCACACGCTGGAGCATATCTGCTTTCAAAACAGAGACCTCCCCAAATGCGCTGGGTTGGGCTGGCCGGCTGAGCGGAGAGGGGGCTTCCTCCCTCGCGGTCGGAGGAGCAGCGGTGGCGGTGGGGGCGGTGGTGGTGGTTGCGGCGGGGGCAGCAGAGGGGCCTAATGGCCTGGTGGTGCCCTCTTCCTTTTGGGCAGCATCCGCACTGGCCACTGCCACCGTTGTCTGGGCAGCATTGGCAGGAGCCCTAGGGGCATCCAGGACGTCGGGGTGGCTGGCGAGCGCGGCCTCGGGGTCGGTCTGGTCGTCAGGATGCCGCGCCATGGGGCAGTCCGAGCCAATCGCCTTGGGTGCCTCAGGGTCATCTCCGTGGGAATGAGTGTTGTTGTCATCAGTGGGATCTAATGGCTCGTCTGTTGCGGCTGTCTGTCTTGCTGTGGGGTTCTTGGCCAGCGGCGCTGGAGACCGGGCTGAGGGTTTACCACTGGCACTGTCCAGTTCAGTGGCACTGGCCTCTGCTGAGGAAGCCAACGAGCCCCCGCTCTGCTCCGCAACGATGTCACTGTCCTGCACAGACCCACGCTCAAACACCTCAGCCAACTCCGTCTCGCTGCTCTCTGTCTCGTCCTCCTGCTGTTGTTGCCTCACATCTTCTGTGGCAACAAAGGTCGCGACCCCCGGGTGGCAGCACTCGGGCATGGAGGCGCACCGTTCCCGGTGGCCACGCCTCGAGCGCGGCAAGTCTGGTCTGACTTCATGACAACAGACGAGATCCAGGTCATCGTAGCTGTAGCGCGGGACGGGACGTCGGCTCACGTGGTCCTCCCAACTTTTTCTCCGGGTAGCGACAGGCATGGTGGATGTCCTCGGCTATCCCATAGACTCCCCGTTAACACAGAGCTCACCAGAATTAAGAAGAAAAACGTATCCAGACCGGAGTCACCTCT
>PYXC01000363.1:2140000-2150000 GCA_015244755.2 Tenualosa ilisha
TTCCTTGCATTATCTCAACTATTTGCACCCCGTGTGCAAGTCCAGGCTCTCCGCCTGCCACGCGGAAAAGAAAAAGGTTCAAAAGTGTGTTGTATTTATAGGAGCTCTTTTCCCCTGCAAGCGTCAGAAAATTGCCCAATAAAAGAGTAGAGCGAAAAGCACACAGCGAGGCAGAGGGACGCATGCCCATCTATACACGCTGATGACGGCTCTGTGGTTGGAGGCTGCATTAGCATACACACTCCTCCCTGTCCCCGGTCCACCCACCCACACACACTCATGTGTACTTACAGTATCAAAACATGCTCTCTCTCTCTCTTTCTCTCTCTCTCAAACACAGACAGACACACACTCCCACACACACACACACACACACACACACACAACAACATATATGGACACATACAGAGTCACACACAAATTGTATTGCGGTGAAGACATTCCTTTCTCACATCTGTGCTGAGTGCCACTGATATACTGTCTCACACACACACAGACACGCACACACACACACTAAAAAAAACTGCAACATGTATGGGCACATACAGTCACACAGAAATTGTATTGCTGTGAAGACATTCCTATCTCACATCTGTGCTGAGTGCCACTAATATACTCTCACACACACAGACACACACGCAGACACACACAGACACACACAGAGACATACACACAAACACACACACACAAAGAGACACAGACAACAATATACCTTGACACACACAGAGTCACACACAAATTGTTTTGCGGTGAAGACATTCCTCTCTCACATCTGTGCTTGGTGCCCCTCACACACACACACACACACACACACACTGCTTCATCCCCCCGACTGTCCTGTCCATCTGTCGAGTGGCTCCTCACCCTGCCCTGTCCGCCCTCTCCTGGCTGCATCAGCTGGAACATTAGATTTCCCCCCTTAATGGACGCCTTCTCCCCCAGGCCCCTCTGCTAACACTTACCTACTGCTGCCTGAGCCAGACACGTGAGTGGAGGACAGAAAGAGAGAGAGGGAGAGAGAGAGAGAGAGAGGGAGTCATGAGAAAAGACGGAGATAGAGAGGAAGTTCAGCAAGTGAGAGAAAGAGTGGATTGAGAAAAGATACACAAGGAGAGATAGTGAGAAAGGTGAAAGGAGAAAAAAAGAGTGTGTGTGTGAGAGAGAGAGAGAGAGAGAGAGACGTTAACATGCTGTTACATGGTTACACTGTTGAGGTTAAGCCTGAGCGTGCTGTTTTGTGCCTGCGCGTGGATGGGATGTGGGCGTGCTGTGTTTGTATCAATCAGAGTGCGTGTGCGTGTGCGTGTGTGTGTGGGTGTGGGTCAGTGTGTATAAGTGCTATCAGAGCAGAGTCAAGGACAGTACCTTGGGTCTTCTTCCTCTTCCCTTTCCTCTTCCTCTCTGTCTGTGTCACAGCAGTGAGGAGGCGAGATTGTTCTCCTGCGCTGAGCGCTGGCCCTGTCGCCGCCTGTTACCCACCGACCCCCACCACTGACCTCAGCCACCAGCAGCCTGGGACGGCCAGCGCCCGGTGTCCACGTGGGGGGCAGTGACAGTGCTGAGGTCGGCCGGTGAACAGATGCCCTCCTCTGCCCTCAGCACACGCACGCACACACACACACACACACACACACACAGACGCACACACACAACACACACTGTCAAACACCAACAAACTCGCACACACTGAAAACTCAGTAGCACTTTCTAAGAAATCCACAACAAAAAAAGTATATTCCAGAAGCTCATGCGGACGGTCAGTATAGCCAACGAGGAAATGATGAAGTTCAAAGAAAATCCATTCGGGACATCCAGAACGGAACCAGCTGGACTGCAGACCTTCTCTCCTCTCTTTCCCCTCTTTTTCTCTTCCTCAGCCTGTCAGTGGCAATGAGGAGGCAGAACAGCCCGCACCAGAGCGGCAGGAGGACAAGAAGAGACAGAGACAGCCCCGGGTCTCCTTCTTTCCCTCTCTTTCTCAGCAATGAAGCCTTGCAGAAATCTGTCTTCTCACGTCCTCGCCAGCATAGAGACATCCATCAGACACACCTCCTCCTTCCTCCCCGCTGAAGAGCCCGATCCAAAGCGCTGCCACTGACATCTGCTGGAGAACTCTCTTTCTCTCTCTCTCTCTCTCTCTATCTCTCTTTCTCCCTCGCTCTATCACTCTATCTAGAATTGCTCTCTTTCCAGGCTGGATGTGGGGACGGACAGCAGGACTTCTCTGGTCGTGTGGCTAGTCGTGGTCCGTGGCAGCAGAGACGAGGGCCCCGGGGGTCTTGCAAGCCGGGGGCTGCTGTAAAACTCCGGTAGCTGCTTCCATCTTGATCACATTAAGGGGCTGTTTTTCTTCTTGTGCACGCTTGGCTGTCTTGGTTAGCTAGCTAGCACCGAGCTTGTGAGCTGTGAGCAGTATGTGTGGAGAAAGGAGCGAACGCTGGGCCAGAAGAGGACTGGATGGACAGATGGGCCTCACACTCTCACGTTCCTCTTTGTCCCCTCCTTCTTCCTCTTCTTCTTCTTCTCCTTCTTCTTCTTCTTCTTCTTCTTCTCTCAGCTGTGTGAGTGTGTGTGTGTCAGTGTGAGTCACATCCCAAAGGTTTTGCAGCTCCTCCACATCCAAGTCGCTGGATGGCTCAAACCCACTCACCCTCGTCTGTTTATCCTCCCTCTTTCGCTCCCCCTTTCTCTCACACGCACTCTTTCATTCTCTCTCTCTCTCTCTCTCTCTCTCGCTCACACACATATGCTTTCCCAGTCACTCACTCCACTCTCTCTTCTTTTTCTTCTTCTCCTCCTCCACTTCCCTTTCCTCCCCAACGTTTTTCGAGGTTTTAGATTTTAGACTTCCTCCTAAGACTCTCTTGCGTCTCTTGACTCTCCCTCTCTCCTTTCGCGCTGCTCTCCTTTCCTCTCATACTGTATCTGTGTCTTTGCAGGGAAAGTTACGGCACATTTGGTTTTGATTAGAAACAGACAGGCCACTTTGTAAAATCTCAGGCCAGGGGCCAGGCCAGATTGCAGTAATGTTTTGGCAGCTATTTCTGAGAAGTTCTTTTTTCTTTTTTTTCTTTTCTTGTCTCACTTTTCCAACAGTCGTCCTTCTTTGCCACTGTGACTGTCCGTTGCACAAACACCAAAATACTAATCAGACTAAAAATAAATAAATATCCAGTCTTTCGTATGTTTTTTTTTTGTAAGTTTTGAAGTACGCAATGTTTACAGACATTCTTGCTGAATATGCCACTCCTGTGAAAACATAAAACTTGGCTGCCCACTGTTTTTATTCTCTCTCTCTCTCTCTCTCTCTCTCTCTCTCTCTCTCTCTCTCTCTCGCTCTCTCTCTCTCTTTTCTCAAATGGCACATCTGGGTGAAGGGGTATTTAGAGCATCTGAAAACAGTGACTCTGTATTTTTAGGTGGAGGTTTAAAGCAAAACAGCACATTCTACTTTGTGTTTATGCATGTGTGTGTTAGTGTTTATATGTTTGTGTGTGTGTGTAAGCATATGTGTGTGACAGTGTGTGTGTGTGTGTGTGTGTGTGTGTGTGTGTGTGCGTGCGTGCGTGCCTGTCCATGTGTTTGAGGCCATTCATTCCCTAATATAGACATGTCGTCTGGCAGATTGACTTTTTGCCTGTGTGTTAAAGGGACAGTCTGAGTGCTGGCTAAGGAATGTGCAATCCTTTAATGTAGGGACTGTCCTCATGAAGCACAAGGATGGCCATGACTATCACATGGTGGTCCTTGTCATACCATCTCACAGTCACATGACCAGATAAGTCACCACTCACAACTCTACTGATGACAAAATGTTCCTTTTCACAGGGTCACAGAATTGGTTCCAAACTGCTTTATCAGACATGCTATTTCCTGGTTCAGTGAAGTACTGACATTGAAAGAAATTTTAGGCAGGTATGGTTTGGGATCATCTCAGTTCATTAAATGTTTTTTTTTTGTTTACATGATTCAACTAGACAAAAGGAATTTGGTTGTGTAAAAAAAAAAAAAAAAACTGGGGTCACCCAGCAAAACAGTTACATGAACAAAATAATCATTCTATCACAGATTCAAACCTAGATTCTAAACTTATGCTTAATAAATAGTGTGTGTCAATGCATTCAGTGGTATGGTGGTTCAGTGGTGTAGTAGTGAGTGGGACAATTATTACTGTGAAAAATGGATAAGAAAGAAGGATTTTATGGACTCTATGTTCACAATATATAGTACTGTATGGTTAGTGTGGGTTTCAGTGGTCAATACAGACAACTGGAGATGCAGTCAAGTGGGAATAGTGAATCTGTCGAGCTGTAAAACGCGTTGCATGGTGAGTACACACACACACACACACACACACACACACACACACACACACAGACAGAAACACACACATACACACACACAAACAGTGGACTCTGACTAACTGGAGGAGGAGGTATAGTCGTATGAGTCCCACACTGCCTCCCTGATTCCTGTGAGAGCGGAAAGAGACGGTCAGAAATAGGCCAGTGGACCCTTCCCACGGGCCTTAGAGAGCTCCCATCTGGATCAGTCAGGAGTGTGTGTGTATGTGTGTGTGACACAGGAAGTGTATTATGCAAGCTTGGCTTCAAATGAAGTGAGGTGAGCTACACAATTGTTGCGGTTACCAGGTGAGACCAGAGAGAGTTTCAGATTTCATGAAACATTGACATATTGACATATGACTTCCATGATCCTTCTTCCACTTCCCTTGATAGCTTCTCATGTCTATATCCTCCTCCAGACCTGCTGTCCTATCTGCCAAGTAGTTCACAAGAACGCAGGACTGATGGAGAGACTTACATGAAAATGGAGCACCGGAACATGTTTAAGTGCGGATGTTGCACTTCGTTAAAAGAACACAAAAACAGTCCTGTGGTTTCCAGTGTTCTTGTATACAGGACAAATCCAGTGATGGGCATGGCTGGAGATGTATTTCAGGCTTGGTGTGCATTCACCCTAGGAGCTCAAAAAACCTGAGGTCAGAGCTGGTGGCTGCGTGTAGCGTTCTGGGAAGAACCAGAACACAATGTAAGATGCAGAATATATGAAGTATGAAACGCAATATTTTTAGCCATAGCAAAAATACCAATGTCAAGTATTTGAAAAGACCTCCTGTAAACCATAGATCACAGGGGATTCAGACAAATAGGGGATTTGAGATGTGAAGCCATTGTAAACTTAATGTATGGTTTATTTATCTGAGAATGCATTTCTTTGTCCTAAAATGTATTTTCCTTGTAGACTGGCAGTGGCCCTTGCCCACATGTGGCATTAGCGCAGCGCTGGTTTGTACCCTTCAGCAGGCCACTGCAGTGGGCTAGTACAGGTCACAGTCTGTGGCTGTGACTCAGCCTGGCCACTCATTATATGCTGGCTGCCCATGTCCGGCCTGTAATTTTGCACAGACTACCACCAGCCTTTTGCTCCCTCGTGCCTCCTCTCTCTCTCTCTCTCTCTCTCTCTCTCTCTCTCTGTCTCTCTCCGTCTCTCTCTGTCTCTGTCTCTCTCTCTCTCTCTCTCTCTCTCTCTCTGCCTCAAACAACCCTCTGTGCATACAAGGCTGACCAGAACACACACTCTACACACACTCTACACACACACACACACACATACACATACACGCACACAGTTTGCTGTACAACTCAAGACTACACACATTCCCCTAAGCTGAGTAGTGTTATAAGAGATTGTTAGATTTCTCTTGATCCACATCAAAACGCAGATGGGTGAAAACATATGACCTGTTTTTCTACAAAGATGTGATTTGAATATTGCTCAGTGGTTGAATCGACATGTTATGACACATTGTCATAGATGTCTAGTGTTAGTAACCTGAGGAAAATGATTCAACAATGACAGCATTATGTCTCTTCAGGCATTCAAGGAATCTCTATCATTCTCCTACACACACACACACACACACACACAAACGCACACACACACACACACACACACACATGCACAAACACACACACACACAGAGGGAGAATAGATGTGACAGATCAGATGAGACATGAAAGGTTATGTATTAGTGGAAGTTCAAAGCACCTCCTCATTGATCATCCCAGTGCAACACAACACAGAGGACACCTGAGATAAATCAAATGAGAGCGTCTGGGAGTGTGTGCATGCATACAGAGAGACGCTCAAGAGGAGAGAGAGCGAAAACAAAACAGGCAGAGGAAAGACAGGGCGCAGAGAGAGAGAGAGAGAGAGAGAGAGAGAGAGAGAGAGAGGAAAAAAGAGAGGATATATTCTTTTTTCTGGGGGCGTGTTGAAGTGTCTTGCTGCTTCAAGAGTCTATTTTCCTCCCCTGTTTCTCTTTAAAAACAACTTTAATTACTTGAAGGCAGGAGCAGACAAATGATAGTGGCAATGCTGTTGCGGAATAATTACAGTTAGCTTCTGGCACCTTGTCTCCTCTTTCTCTCTCTCTCTCTCTCTCTCTCTCTATCTCTCTCTCTCCTTCCTTCCATCTCTCTTCCTCTCTCTCTCTCTCTCTCTCTCTCTCACTCTCTCCTTCCTTCCATCTCTCTTCTGCTCTCTCTCTCTCAGCTTATCCTCTATCCACTTTATCGCTCCCTCCCTCCATCTTTCTCTCTCTCCACCTTTTCCGTGTGATACATGTGGAATTAGCTCCTGCCGAAATCTTATACTGAGGTGCTAGACTTACTGATGAGAAAGATCCCTCAAAGCAGGCTTGTGTCAACCCTCAGCTCTCATGGCACGTCGACAGCCTCATGTGTGAAATTGGATGTGTGTGGGCACACATGCATATGCGTGGTTGTCTGAGGGTGTGTGCGTGTGTGTGTATGTGTGTGTGTGTGAGAGAGAGACAGAAAGAGAGAGAGAGAGAGAGAGAGAGAGAGAGAGAGTGTGCTCTTCATGTCTTCGTAGAGGTGTCTGTCTGCTCTTCATAGGAGGATTAAGTGACTGAGAGTGCCTGTGATAAAAGAGTGAGCAAATGTATGTGATCTCATGGTGTATGGTATTGCATACGTGTGTGTGTGTGTGTGTGTGTGTGTGTCTGTGTCAGTGCGCACATGGCAGTAAAAAGCTCTGGCCGACGTCAGCATCAGCAGTCATGTGACTGGTACGTCTGAAGAATGCTCTATTCATCCGGCACCCAGAATGCCTCTCTGTTCATCTCTACGTCCCTTTAGAGCCGCACCGAGGGCCCAGAGGAAGCCATGTCAAATTCCTGCCTGATAGAGTTTATTATTGGAAAATTTCCAGTCTAAATCGTGAGCACAGGCCATACCCTGATTCACTTTCTTTAGGAGATTTTTGGGTGATGCACTCAGAAAAAAAAAAAAGAAAGAAAAAAAAATCCCTCTCCTGCTAAAACGGAGGTTTTGTTATTGTAAGCGCTGAGGCTGACAAAGAGAGCTTTTAGCCCACGCCACTGTACTGACCTCTAGCGCTTTACAAACTCATTCAGCACTGTAGACAGGATTGGTCACAGAAACACAGGTACAAGTGTTTAGAGTTCAGCAGATCTCATTACTTGTCCTGAGGCGGCTTTTTCTTCTTCTCTCTCTCTCTCTCTCTCTCTCTCTCTCTCTCTCTTTCTCTCTCTCTCTATCTCTCTCTCTCTATCTCTCTCTCTTTTTCTCTTTTATCTCTAATTAGCTTCTTTCACACACTCTAAATGCTGGCAGAAAAGCAGTCCTTGAACTGCCCCTCTCCTCACATATGGATCTCTCTCCTTCCTCTTTTCTTCTCTCTTCTTCCTCTCTCTCCTTCCATCTCTCTTTAAAGCCCTGACCCTCTTCATCTGGGCCTTGTTGTCTGTTATTGGAGGGGTAGGTAATCTCTCTCTCTCTCTCTCTCTCTCTCTCTCAGTCCACATGCAAAAAAAGGAAATTGTGTCCCGAGCCGCTATTTTGTCTGCTGCATGTGGAGACAATTACCATGCGAACACGTCTGCAGAGGCTGTCTCAAACACGTACAGACTGAGTGTTTCATTAGCTCTGATGGAGAGAGTCTGGAGGTGGAGCGGGGAGATGGAGGGATGAGAGGAAAGGCAAGGAGAGGAGAGTGAGACTCGGAGAGGTTATTAGTGGCCAGCCCGCCATACCCAACCCATCCAGCCATAAAGATAAGTCCTTTTAAGTTAAGATAAGTTACTTTATCCCCCAACTAATTAGGAGGAATGAGACAACTTGAAGACAGGGATGGAGATAGACAGTAAGTGACAGAGAAATGTAATGTGTGTGTGTGTGTGTGTGTGTGCTTGCGTGTGTGTGTGTGTGTGTGTGTGTGTGTGTATGGGGGAGGTCAATCTGATGCTATGTCACTGTAAAGGCTCAGCTCAAACCACATAATTGGACAATCGGTCACATCTGTCATCTCCCATACGTGAGACCATATTATTGTGTGTGTGTGTGTGTGTGGTGTGTGTGTGTGTGTGTGTACGTGCGTGTGCGTGTGTGTTTTCTCTGTGTCTGGGTTTAAAAGACCATGTTCGTCTGCAGGAAATATGAGTAATAAGAGTAATCTTAAAATAGGGCGTGTTCAACAAACATACACGCATCAATCACATTAACCAAATCAAACACATTAAACACAGGCGTTAATCAGTCCTTAACTTGTTTTTAACTTCAAATATCACAGAATATTAAGGCCTCTTGCCTTTGCATTGTTGTTATTATTTTACAAAGATTTATCAGTTAATTAGATTTAAGGATATTATATGAATACTGTATTGGGGAAACACATGAAGTATTACAGCAAAACAATACAGCTTTCCTCCCAAAAAATCGCATTTATGCTGCAGTTAAGCAATTATTTCCCCCAATTATGATTGCATAATATGGTTTTCAAAAAACGTAAATGATAGCATAATCAAGAAAATTAATATAATAAGGAGGAATGAGGGAAAGAGAAAAGCAGGGTGAGAGGAAAAGAAAAAAAATGTAAATTTGTACTTCAATCACTACAGGAAAACTCTCATATAGGAACAATTTAAACTCAATTTGATTTCCCATTAAAATTGTAATTATGTAGCAATGAGAAGTCGATTTAATCAAACTGCTGAGGAAAATCATGTGTGTGCGTTTGGAGAAACAGACCTGCTGGGTTTGCATAATAACTCTGCATTTCTGCATTTGTGTGTCACAACGAAGGGATGCAAAGCCTCGCAACACTGACTCTTAAAGCAATGCTCTGACGAAAGTGCCAGAAAATAGATGATTTTTTTTTACCAGTCAGGTAGTGTTGAAATAGACCTCTGAGTCAGTCAGACGCCTGAGGCTTGTTATTGGGCAAACTTTTCCACCTGACAGCCAAACACCCAAATCCAGTCCAAGTCCACTCACTAGACATTTTCCTCTGGACGTGGCCCCTTGGTCTGCCTGTGCAAAACTCTCAGCCAGCTGTCTCTCTGCCTAGTAGGGCTGGAGCCTTTCGAGGAGGTACTCACTGGACTAACCCAGGGCAGCATAAACATCCCTTTTAAGAGAACAGAGAGAGCAGGTGAATATAAAAAACTCTGATCTGTATATAGTGTAATGGTATGAAAAAAAAAAAAAAAAGTTTAAAAGTTTTTCTTTTCAAGTCAAGTGCAGTTATTATAATTGTGCTGGATGCCCATAAGAGAGTGAGTGAGGGAGAGACAGAGAGAGAGAGAGAATGAGAGAGAGAGTGTGTGAGAAAGAGAGAGTAAGTGAGAGAGAGAAGGCCAACTAATGCATGGCAACTATGTGTCTTTATACATACACACTAACTTTGGCTTTTTACTCCATGTGTGCCTCATATTTTGTGTGATTGCTTTGGCAAAACGAATGTCTTATTTGTCATGCCAGGTAACTAAATTGGACTGAATTGTGTATGTGGGTGTGTGTGACAGACAGAGAGAGAGAGAGATAGAGAGAGAGTTAGAGAGAGAGCTGGAAGGACCCAGTGCTAATGGATTCTCATTCTTTGCAACATAATTTTTTCCACATGATGCTTTTGTGTGTGTGTGTGTGTGGTG
>PYXC01000363.1:2155000-2157500 GCA_015244755.2 Tenualosa ilisha
TCTCACTGACAATATTTATCTTATTATCTCACCCATCGTCTTATTAGGCCTGCTGGAGAGCTGGGATGTTTATGTCTCTCTCTCTCTCTCTCTTTCTGCCTGTCCCTCCCCCTCTCTCTGTATGAGTACGTGTGTGTGTGCGCGTGTGTGTGTGTGTGTGTGTGTACATATAGTTCTTGGCCATCAAAACACACAACGAACTAGTGTGTTGTCCTTGGAGACTGTTGCCACAGCATCTTCAGTAGGAAATGCTCGAGCCAAGAGAGAGAGAGAGAGAGAGAGACAGAGAGAGACAGAGAGAGAGAGAGAGAGAGAGAGCGAGAGAGAGACAGAGAGTGCACAAAAGACAGGTTAGCTCACTGAAACAAGCGCGAGCGAGTACATGAGTGCTAAGATGACCCAAGACCAGCCGGTGTGTGAGGCTAGGCAGAGTGTGCTCCAGATAGACAGGCAGACAGACAGGCAGACAGACAGACAGACAGACAGTCAGACAGACAGCCATGAAGGGTGACAAAGAAGGGAGGAGAAGGCATGTTCCCACCCTCAGCAGCACACAAGCACACTAGAGAGGGGAGTGCACACGTGACTGGGTAATGAAGGAATCAGTATTCATTGGAGGGGTGAAGAGATCACAGGAGTGCTTAGAAAGGAGCAGTAGAGAGAGAGAGAGAGAGAGAGAGAGAGAGAGAGAGAGAGAGTTCAAAAGCTGGAGAGAGTGCATGAGAGATTTGGGGAAAGAAGCAGGGAGGAAGAGAGCATACAAACTGAGGAGAATTGGTGTAGGAGGGGCATGACAGCTGGAGTGCATAAGTATAGTAGGAGAAGGAGAGAGGGCATGGGACCTGTGTGTGTGTGTGTGTGTCTTTCTGTGTGTGTGTGTGTGTGTGCGTGTGTGTGTATGTATGTGTGTTTGTCTTTCTGTCTGTGTGAGTGTGTGTGTGTTGTGTGTGTGTATGTGTGCATGTGTGTGTGTGTGTGTGTGCATGTGTGTGTGTGCGTATGTGTGTATGTGTGTATGTGTGCATGTGTGTGTGTGTGTATGTGTGTGTGTCTTTCTGTCTGTATGAGTGTGTGTGTGTTGTGTGTGTGTATGTGTGCATGTGTGTGTGTGTGCGTGTGTGTGTGTGTGTCTGCTCATTAGAGGGAACAGCTCAGAGACTGCTGAGGTTTTGGGTCGAGCTCAAACAGCCAAATCACAAACATGAGATAATGCAGACACCCAATAAAACACCTGCAGAGGGCCTGTTCCATGCTGTCATCTACCACCTCCTCCACACACACACACACACACACACACACACACACACACATACACACGCACACACACACATACACATGCACACACACACACACACATGCACACACACACACACACATACACACACACATACACATGCACACACACACACACACACATGCACACACACACACACACATGCACACACACACGCACACACACACACACACACATGCACACACACACACACACAGCTGGACTATAGCCTATGTTAGAGAACATTTTCTGCAGGTTGAGGACATGCTTGTCCTTGGTGACAGTTTTCTCCCTCTGGCACCATCTCTCTCTCTCTATCTCACTCTTTCTCTCTTTCTCTATCTCTCTCTCTTTCTCTCACTCTCATGGGAGGAACATACTGCATTGGTTACATTGATTTGTGGCTCATCATCTGATGCGGACTTCATGTTTTTCATTTTTGTAGATACTGTATAAGGCTTTATAATCAATCATGATCAGTCTTTGTGTCATGTTGTGATGAAGAGTGTGAGTATACAATAATAATAATAATAAATAATAATAATAATAATAATAATAATAATAATGACTTTTATGAAGTGCCTTTACAAAAGAAAGCAAAGGTTGTGTTACAAGGAGGGGTGTGGGGGGGACTAAGGCCTGCAGGCTTCAGATGTGATTGATTAGAGTAGCAAACGAAGAGGAACCAGTTGTACCCTCTTCCAAGGCCCTACACGATGGCAATGAACACACTATGAGTCACAGCTAAACTGAAGTCTCTGATGGATCAGGAGGAAAAGATATTAGTGCCACTATTATGGACCTGGGATGAAGGGCAGGGCAGGGCAGGACAGGGGAAATGTGGAGGGGGAGGGGGGAAGTAGAAGTGGGACTCAAACACTGCGAAGGGAGAAACAGACTGAAGCAAAAGGATAAGGAGAGCCATCTCAACCATACACCCCGTTCCCAGCACACACACACACACACACACACACACACACTATCTCCATCAGGAATCAGCTTCCAAGCACCATCCCTCTCTGATCTTATCAACACAACAGGAGTGGTGTGTGCATGTTTATATGTATGTCTGTGTGTGTTTAAGACAGAGAGAGAGAGAGAGAGAGAGAGAGAGAGAGAGAGAGAGAGAGAGAGAAATAGAGAGAGAGAGAGAGAGACAGAGAGAGAGAGGTTACAAGTACTTTATTCTGTTACCATCCTTTTGCTATTTGTATTTTTATTATCTGT
>PYXC01000363.1:2162500-2180000 GCA_015244755.2 Tenualosa ilisha
TAATAATAATAATAATAATAATGATAGACTTAATGAAAGGAATTGTCCATAGTCCATAAAAGCAAGTATGAGATAGTACAACGCAGGCTGAATTTGCAATCCTGAAAATGAGTTTTCTTGCCCTCGTCATTTAGCATTGGCTGCTGTTGTGCTATTCGGCCTACGTTATACCTATTTCTCCTGTACTTATTCCTAGAGACAGCACTTGGCAGCCTCGAACAACAGGGCTATGGGTTGATTGATTCTAGGCTATGACTTTAATTGATTCATGGATCCCAAATTTGAGGTTGTGTTCTGTGCTGTCATAGCACTAGGTGTGGGGGGGTGGGTGGGTTGGGGTACAGTACTCATATCATTGTCATCAAATCACAGGGAAGCTCTATAAAATGTCTCTTTATGAAGGAACAGCTGTTGTAAGTAAATAAACAATTAAATAAACAATTGTCATATCCCACCCCATCAACTGCATACACATTTGCTCATTGTCTTGTTGTCTGCAATACTATTAAATAGCAGTTTATGAAGTGTGGTAAGTCAATATGTCCAAATTTTAATAAAAACAGCAAAGTTCACACAGGGCAGTAGGTCTGAAGTTGAATGAAAACAGCAAATTTGCATGACACACAAAAGCTTATGCGTGCACGAATATGTGACTTGGCATATCTGCGAATGATCAAAACAAATAGCATCACTGGCTTATGTGTTTATTTTCAGAAACAAGTGAAAACGCACAAATAAATTTGATTAATATGCAAGAACAGTCCAGGAAAATGTAGGTCATCTGATGAAGACAAAGGCCTGAAAGAAGAGACGGGGATGCATTATTTAATACAAACTTATATTCATTTGTCCTCAAAAAGACAAAAAACATCAGTAGGCAAAGTAAAACTGAGGACAACACCCTCTTTCCTGATTAAGAATCAAAATATTATTATTCAGCAACAGGAAAACAGCTTCCTTTCACATACTATTTATTTAGGCCTACCCATTTTGGGGATGATAGAAATTCCCTTTTTCCCTCTTTAATGATCATTCACCAAGAGCCTCTACATTCATTTCACAGCAACCAAATAGCTTCTGCCAAGCCCCTACCAATGCTGCTTTGGCTGCAAGAGAGAACCACCTCAATTGCTCAAACGATGAGTGACCCGATTTTTAGGTGTCCGGGTTTGATCCTGCTATTTACATACCACACTGAGGGTGTTTCTACTTTTGTGGTAGTTGGTGGTAGTTGGTTGGTGGTTTCCTGATGGCCATGCTTTGGTGGCTATGCTTTGTTTGAGTCTGTGACCCTTCTCTTCATCTCCGATTTCCTCAGTGTGTTGTTTTTGTAACCATCCCTCATCCCACTGAATTGAATTAGCTCACCAATATGCTCTTGGTTTGGGTTGTCCTGCATGTGTTTACCTTGACGAGTGGCAAGAATTGTACTTCTTATATGGTATTATTGTTCCAATAATTGATCAACAAATTGCTCATCCCTTCACCTTTATCAGCAGGGCATAAAATATGTTTTGCACTAAACAAAAATAAACACAGACATACTTTTATGTCTGACAGTTGGAAGTTTGTTTTCAACTGTCAGGACGTTAACTGAGACAAGCAATGTGGTAGACAAATGTAATCATGGTGACAAGAGTCTGAAGGAGAGGGGACAAGAGGGGAATAAATGATCCCTTTGCTCCTGGTGGTGATCAGACACTGTTTTCCTCTTTCGCGTTGGGATTGGATTGGCCTGTTGGTGGATGTGTGGATGCAGTTGGAGCATCTATCTCCATAGTGGGCCATGGCGTGGAATGCTTCTTTGGCTACGTGTGTTTCGCCTGGAGGACTTGTTTGTGTTTCACGTTCTACGTTCTACTTGTCATTATTTCCTCCTTGTTTTGGAGCACAAGGCACTCCACTGATTGCCATTACATTTCATTCTCCCTTAATGCGCTTTGTACCCCACAAATTACACATGATGTTGAAAAGCCTGCTGGGCTGGCACTGGCAAACATCCTCCGCATACCTTTCCAAGTGACACACACACATACACACACACACACACACACACACCACACACACACACACACACACAGACATATACAACCTGCAAATTGTAACCATGCAGCCATGGTCACAAATGAGACAGAAGTGTGCAAATAAATACACACACACACACATACACACACACACACTCACACAAGGCATATACACACAAAGACATGTTGAGTGTAAATCAGGCTGAATGAAGTCATATCATTGCTGTGAAATGCTCTTAACAGCATTTAGCATCAGAACATAATGCACACTGCAGGAGAGAGTGAGACACGACATGTCCCTGTTTCTCATGAACCACCGTGCCAAGACAGATGACGAGGTGGATATGACGTGTGTGTGTGTGTGTGTGTGTTTGTGCCTATGCATGCTGTTGTTTGTTTGTTGGTGGGTTGGCACGTCCGTGGATGGTTTAGCTTGTTTGCCGTAGCTAACAGATGAGAAGCGGACCCTCCTCTTCATCCTTAGATTGTCATTCATGGCCAGCCTTGCTCAGCAGGGGAGAATGCCTCAGACACACAGGGACCGACAGGCACTGGCAGGACCTGGAATGACTGCATACACAGCAAGTTAGCATTGAATTAGCACTAACTATGTTGAATTTTATACTTGTGGGTCCGGTGAGTACAATGGTCTGTGTCTAGAGAGCATGAGAATCATCACACAATGACAAATGTGATATACACAGGTGAGGTTTTAACTGCTACTGTCAAATAATGCAATACCATAAGGCATTTGGACTGATAGAGCTGGTGTTACATGTCATGTCTGAGGCAAAAGGGAGCATACTATATGTGCAGATTGATGGGACATCTGAGAGGAGATGAGGTGTATACACACAAACACACATACACACATACACACACACACACACACACACATATACATATATCATATGTAAGGAGTGAAATGACCTTTAACCAACCTTGGTTTAAAGCCGCATCTCAAGTTTGTGGTGTGTGTCTCTCTGAGTCCTTTGCGGTCTCTGTGTCCCTGTGTCCCTGTCCTCCCTTGCTTGTCTGTGTTTAATAATTGGGCAGTGTTATTGTAGATTACCCCTGAGGGAGCCAAACTCATCTGCTTCCACCCAACCATTTCATAAAGGGATTAGTTGCATTCTCTCCCAGGGCCTGAGGCTGGGTCACAAACACAGCCCACCTCGCTCAGATGCAGCGAGTGTAAACACACACACTCAAACACACATGCAAACACACACACAAACACACACACACAGGTTACATATAACACATGTAACCTGCGTGATTACACGCTGAATGTACCAACCTTCTGCACCCTTTTCAGTATATATACAGTTTTGCAGGTCTCACAGACAATCTGACATTTATGCTCTCATAAACGATATGTGCTGGGATATGGGGACACATGTACATTTAATTGCATCTCATCTGAAATATGTCGATGATGACCTGGGAAGACAGAGAAACGGGAATAAAGAGAGCTTGTGCCTCTAAACAACCAGTCTTTGTATCGACTTTTGTCTGTGAAGCAGTATTGATGCGACACCAGTGATGTGGAGCTGGCGTTTGGAAAGGACTTGCGGGAAACAGAGATGTCACGGTCACTGAAAGAGCTGACACATAAAGAAACAAACACACACACAATACACACACACACATAAAAATGAGAATAAACGTCTATGTTTCATTTAAAATTACCTGTTGGTATACACCTTCTTTGAACTGAAGTTACACATACAGGAAAACGTTTTCATTTTGAATGAGTGACATTATGCTTTGTGCTTACACAAACTCCCGCCACAATTACAGAAGTTCAGAAGACATGCTCCTCAAACAGCGGTACAAACTGTAGCATGCAGCAAATGGCTCAATATAGAGAGGTTAGCGATAATGAACTAACAGAATCAATTGTTAGAAGTGTGTGTGTGTGTGTGCGTGTGTGTGTGTGTTGGGGTTGGGGGGGGAGAGTAAGCATAAATAAAGAGAAATGCCATAGAGACAGACACCTAGTGTTCCAGATTTTATCAATAATCTCATGGCAAAAGCTGCTGAATCACCTTCTGTTTGTTATTGTATTGCAATAAGCTTAGCTTTAGGTGCACACATTGTAGCACTTATTGTCTCAACCTCTCTCTGTCTCTCTCTTTCTTTCACACACACACACGCACACACACACACACACACACACACACGCGTATATTCAGTATACAATATACTGACTGCGCACAATGTTACGGAACTAACTACACTGTATAGTGACTCATTCCTCTCTCCCTGCCTTTCTGATATTCACTCTCACACTGAAACAGCTACATAAGCTGCCATACACACACACACACACACCACACAGAGGGGTTAATCAAAGGCTGCAGTGTGTCTTAACATGTTCCTGTACCTGTTCTTTACTAATGACAACACTGGGACTAACAGTCTTAATTGACTTTATTGTGTTATTGAGTTAAGTTTTCAGGGCTAATGTTACACAAGGTGAGAAGTCATACATTAACTTACTGGATGTAACACATTTTTTGTCTGGTTTAAGATTGTGTGTAAGATTGTGTGTGTGTGTGTGTGTGTGAGAGAGAGAGAGAGAGTGAGTGCGTGCGTGTGTGTGTGTGCGTGTGTGTGTGTGTGATTGTCACGCTTTCTATATCCCCTCATGCTTAAAATTCCCTGTCTCTCGCTACCCCCTGAGGCCATAAACAAACACGTCGGCCTGTCCTCCGCGAGTGACGGGCAAATTAGGGAGGGAGACAAACTTTCAGCCTTTTCAACCTGACAGCTTCCATTAAGCTCCCAGCCTCCAAAAGCAGCCTGGCCGAATGACAACACACCTAGACTCGCCTCACCGCAGCCTGGTGCGTCTCAGCACAAACCCGCAGATATAAGTTAAAAATAAGAAACTATGTGACAGAATCATTTAAGAGTAACCTCTGAAAATACATCCAGGTACACCACCACAGTCGGAGAGAGAGAGAGAGAGAAAGCTGTCGACACACAACACACAAGTCAGATAGAGTGAGAGCGAACATGTGAGACAACGGAGTCAATAAAATGAGGCAGGAAATAGAGCGATGTCAAAAAAGAAAAAGAACTAATAACATAATACGTAACACAGTCAGGAGACAAGAATGAGACAGAGAGATGAGGAGCTAAAAGAGAGATGATACTGAAGTCTGAAAAACTAAGGGCAGAGCAGGACATGACTTCTGCAGTGTGGGTTGTGTGAGCTGCACTGTGGGAAGTTAAAGCTAATTAGCAGACATGTGACTGGATATTTTCCTCCTCCACAGTGTCCATCCCCCCCTCCACCCGCCCACCCCCACATTTGGGTCTCTGAAGTCGGGGAGGCGTGATGTGGATTGAGGGGGGCCGGAGGCATGGAAGCATGGAGGCATGGAGTTAGCCACAGCAGGTAACTTACAGAGTGGCACGCTGCCGCGGGGAAGGCTTTTTCCTGCGCCTCAGGGGCTGTAAACTTCTTTCACCAGCTCCATCTCTCGCTCCCCTTGTCCTCCCCTCCTGCCGTGCTAATTGTGAGGTTTGGGAGCGTTCAGGAGGGCGGGGGATAGAGGTGTTCATCTCGCTGTGCGTACCCAGTCGGGGGCCACTGGCTAACCTGTGTGACTACATGCTGAATGTACCAACCCTCTGCACCCTTTGCAGCCGTATCATTAAAACAGGGAGACTGAAAGAAAGAAAGGAAAATAGAAAGAAAAAAAAAAAAGAAATGGTTGCCATGTAGTTTACAAACTAAGTTTCTGGGATGTTATGTGCCAACAGAAGCACATAACATCCCAGAAACTTAGTTTGTAAACTACATGGCAACCATTTCTTTTTTTTTTTCTTTCTATTTTCCTTTCTTTCTTTCAGTCTCCCTGTTTTAATGATACGGCTGCAAAGGGTGCAGAGGGTTGGTACATTCAGCTCTCTAGCTATCTAGAAGCTGCATCTATTTTCTTACAGTAACACTCCCACTACCAGGAAAACTTTATACATGCATGAACAATACAGGCGCATAAACAGTATATTAGGCAACTGACTGATCTAGAGCCATTACATTTGGAGGGTCAAATGCTATCTCACCACAGGAACAATGCATGTTACTATGACAATCAGCGGCCTAAGTCCCTCAGCATCCCTGGCTGTAGTTACCTTGTTCACCATAGGGGGGAGGCGTAACCCTATTTCCACATTTCCTAAAGGCACTGAACAATCACCTTCAGGGGCCTGATACTGACATTGAAGCTTTAACATAACCAAGGCTGAGACTTGCCTGCCACCTCCAAACATAGCCCCCCCCCCCCCCCCAACACACACACACAAAACCTATCTATCTCCTTATATTTGAGTAGGCTAATCGAAACAGATGTGTACACTGCCATGTGTGTGGTATTAGGGGTCCTCTTGCCATAAGGAGAGACAGACATATCAGTGACCGAGATAGAGTATGCACCCGGGCAGTGAGAAGAACTAAGATGATGCAAAAAGCAAAAAAAAAAGGTCCTAAAATGCCTTTGGTTGCTTGTCTGCCTCTGAAATGATCTGGCTGGTGAATAGACTTCAGTTCTCCCAACCAAGCTTTTCCTTTTTACCCTCTCTCTATCTCTGCACACGTCACGGCCAGAAAGAGAAGATGATCCATGTATATGTGCGTGCATGAGTCCCAGAGTCCCAGAGACACCAAAGTGTCTATGTGTGCAGGCATATAGTATGTCTACCTGTGAAAGTCCCTTCGATTACTTGTGTAGTAATCTCTCTAGGGCTTTCCCCTTTAAAGAGCTCTCATTGCTCTCTCTCTCTCTCTCTCTATCTATCTATCTCCTGTATGTGTGTGTGTGTGTGTGTGTTTGTGTGTGGTGTGTGCGTGTATAATAAACACTTGATGTTCCAGTAAAGTATAGCATTTTAAACATATGCATATCTTCAGACATCAAGTATGCTCTCAAAGGTCACATCATGAATACATCAGCCTAATGCTTCATTTCATTAAAACATACATTAGCAGGCAGAAAGGAGCACCGCACACATACACACACACACACACACACACACACACACACACACGCTCTCTCTCTCAAACACAGACACACACACACACACACACACACACACACACACACGCTCTCTCTCTCTCAGACACACACACACACACACACACACACATTCTCCTTAGTCCCTAGTGGGCTTGCTTTGTTTTTCCAATCGCCAATTATGCCAATTACGCCCACATAACCCAGTAGCCATTCGGTCCCATCCCAGAAGATGGATAGCGACACATTAACATCCCTTCTTATTGACTCACTTTTGTCTCTAGTTCTTTTCTTTCAATTCTTCATATCTAAAGCAAAGGCACAGCTTTGGCACGTGCATCAGGCAGCTCATTTATAGAAAAAAGTAAAAAGAAAGAAAAAAAAAAAACAGGACAGAAAAAAATGGCATTGGCCACCAACTTTAACAGCAAGCTAGGCTGCTTTCCATGGCTGCTAATTAATCATAATTAATTGTGAAGAGAGTGCTGTTAGTTTGGCTGTACTTCTGCTGGAGTTGGGCCAGGATGTGCCATTCCTGTCCTGTTGAATAATTAAAAGCCTGACAAGACAAAAAGAGACATATTGCCTTTTTCAAGAGTGGCGCCGTTCCATAAATACTGCACCCTGATTCAATTCTGGGCACTTTTGTGGGTTGTTTAATTTTGTTTAGTTCAAACAGCACAGTCTACCTTTACAAAAACAGATATTTGTTTATAAAGGATAGCCAGACATGCAGATGGCTATTGTTATTGTCTTTCCATCACAACAGCTTTACTCATTTGTGTAAGCTACAATGTTACATTCAAAGCTGAGAGCTTTCTGATTGTCTCGTAGTTGTTCTTGTCAGTTTCTGTGTGTAAAGAGTCCCCCACATTAGATAAACTGTGAAGACAGAGATGCCACTAAAACCTGTGTGTTCAATGCGGCTTATAATCGCCTTTGTTCATTTGTATTCTTGCTGTGGCCATTTGCCTGCTTTAAACAGCTCTTTGACCTTGGGTCTGTTTAATGGCTTGTGAAACTATGTCAGTTTTAATGTGAGAGGGGACACTATTTAACATGTGAGCGGACTATCCTTTTTAATGCGAGAGGCTGCTCTTTTAAGAACATCTTTTAATCTCTTCTTTTGTTACAACTGCATGTTAGGCTTACCATTTACGATCTCGGGGAGAAGAAACAACTTAGCCGTGAATGCGATAAAATAAAAGTCTCGGTGAGAGTGCAGCGGCTCCACTGATAATTACAACGCTGTGTTGCTCTACCTCCATGCCTTCTAGCAATTGACACAGCAAATTAAAGAGGAATCCCTGGGATTAAGGAGCAGAAGGAGGAGAGGGGAAGGACATCCACAAACAGCAAAGTGCTAATGGAGATTTTATGGCTTCCACTCTGGAGGAGAGCAGAGGGGATTTTAATGGAAGAACCAGCATGCATCTGTTTCACCACTGTTGGAACCAGGGGACTCTTTAGTGTAGCCAGCAGCCAGACCAATGGATACCCTGTCTCAGCTGAATTACAGAAGCTAAGCAGGTGTAAGCTTGGTTAGTATAAGATATCCTAATAAAGATGGAAGAATAGAATAGAATAGAATAGAATAGAACGCCTTTATTGTCATTACACAGAGTGTAATGAGATTCAAAGCTGCCCCATAGAGTGCACACATAAAATGGATTGAAAAGTATGTACAAATCCAATATGCAAAAGAAAAATATGTATATATATATTTACACAATAAAAGATAAAACCGTATAAATAAAAATAAATAAATAAATAAAATAAAATATAAAATAAGTAATAATAAAAAAAAAAAAAAAAAAAGACCTGCTGCTGAAAGTGATGTTGGCCCTAATGCTGGAACAAGGACACCGTAGGATATGTCGCCCTCCGGATGAGGCGTTAAGCAAAGGTCCCGACTCACTGTGGTCATTAAGGATACTGTGACACTAAGTCCAAACAGTAGGGAAGAGTAGTTCCCAGTGTCCTGGCTAAATTCTCAACCTGTTACCTAATCACCGCCTTGTGTAAATGGTTCACTCATACATTTTCCTATTCTCCATCTCATATTGGTGTATAAAATACATTCCAGTGAATTATGGCTGGTATCCAGTACTCATGGGGCTGCTACACTTTAATGGTGGTTTGAGTAGTTCGCTGTGCATGTAAAATGCCCTATGTGTCTTGATAATGCACGATATAAGTGGGATGTGCTGTCTGTTTTGGTGTCTATAGCTGGGTTTCCATTCATTTTCTATTTGCATTACACAGTTGATGGAGACACAGACAGACGTGTATATTCTTCAACCAGATTTTGTTCAATATGAAATGTGAACAAGTTGGATGGAAACCCAGCTATTGTAAAGATGATAGTTTGTTTCACTGTGTTGGTAATGGCTTAGAGTATGGTAACACCTACACAGACAGACTAAGAAAAGAAGTGGTAAAAAATGACAGAAGTACTCGCACCTTTTAGTGGGTTTAAACTCACTTGCTAGTGTGTTCGACTCCCAGTCATGGGTGCTGTATATTTGAATTTTGGCAAGTGCAAGGCTGAACTGTGCAGGACAGGCTACACTGGTGCTGTGACCCAGATTGGGGTGAGATTTAGGGTATGTGTGTAACAGTAGCCAACTGGTCAACAGCTGTGGAATGTATATGTTAGTAAACCTCCCTATACCTTTAGAGGTTGTCGCTCAACTGCACACTCAAGTCTTAATTCATTTCATCATTGTGTGTGTCTCATTTCTATGGCTAGGGTTAGGCTAACCTTATCAACATGAATTAAATCTGTGACATCTTTACCTGGTAACAGTAGGTTTGATATTCATATACCAGGACCACAAGTTTGAATAATTGCAACCAGGATTTAAGAGTGATCTAAAGATTTAAATTAGAAGTGATTTAAATGTGTGTAATTTTAACTGTTTATGTATGTCACTGAGCTTATTTTTGTTTTTATTATGAGCTGTAGGAATACTGCAGTGGACAGGCTACACTGTTGTTAATGAAAGTACAGTGCGGTAACACTAACAATTCCCTATTTTATGGATTAATCTTTTTAACATGAATGAAATGTAATATGTGCATGGCATCAGTAGGAGGATATATTCATACTAACAGCAGGGTTCAAACAATGTCTAGTTACAAATGATGGACACTTAAAAGTCCTACATCGTGCCCTATTACATTGGATTACAGAGATGGAACTCACAGTGAACTGATGCAACTTGCGCTGAAGTTGCTGCAGATCAGTAACTAAAAGAAGGAAGCACTTTGGCTTTGCAATTCTGATGTGAGTTCATGAGCGAAAGTCCCCTGTGTAACAATTACATCAAGCACTGGTCTGCAACAGAGCCAGTATCTGGCACTGTTCTGCAAAGGAGCCAGTATCTGGTATTTTATCCATGCTGCATTGTAATCCCAATCCCAATCCCAATCCTCTCATCACATGCTACACTAGCCTGGAAGTGACAATAAAGAAGGACATTATTACGTTTGTGATTTTCCTGCCCTCGTCCTCCACGGAGGGCCATAACTGTTTACAGTGCAGCTCCAGTTGCAGCTAGTTCATAGCAAGACCTGAAGTGACTGAGGGAGAATATTGCAGGGGCTGAGTGTGTAGCCTGTAGGCTACATATGGCTCTTCTGTTTCTTCCTGTCATCATCAAATGCCTACAAACAACAGCTGAGATGCTGCATGGTGGTACAGAATATGCTGGTGAATATGTTACACGCTCAGATTTGGTATGAAAGGGACAAAGATAGAAGGCAGTGCAGAGCTTAATGAGAGAAAAGGGGAAAGATGATCTTTCTTTGATTATCTGAACTAAATGCCATTTCCAATAACCATCTGTGTTCATGTTTCTCTACTAGCATTTCTATGCAGCCTGATGATATATGATGTATTTAATCATGTGTAATTGGACCTATTGTTTTCCATTCAGTAATCCTATAGAGTATTCTTGCATACATATTCATGAGCGTGTCGTTCGCTGTTGTATGTAATTGACACCAATACATTTCTCTTTTTTTCCATTAAAAAGCAGAGAGGCCAGTCAGGGGATGTAAATAGAAGGAACATAAGAAAATAAAAAGAAAATTAGAAAAGCTAATGAGAAAAGGACTGCAAAAGGGAACCCAAGTGCCGATACCTGGGTTTTTGCATATTGGTCGATACCCACCACTGATTCGATGTCTCTGTTGAATTAGGAGATAGGCACCATCCTCGGCTTTTATTGCCCTGCTCTCCTAACTGGGCATTATTTTCCAAGCCATGATAAAACATAACAAAATGACATAGACATAAATATAATAAATGGTTATTTAGAATATAATTTAAAGAAATAAACAAACAAATGTGTCCCAGCGTCATTACATTGTATTTGATGTTTGTGGGCCTAGGTCTAATTAGGCACCTGTCACTTTAAATTTCTGGGGAATGAACCTAACGCCACAGGATTTTGGTGGAACAAACTTTGTTTGTATGCAAGGTGCTGGTGGAAATCAGTGGGCTGCTGCAGATGTTGATTATGGTTTCTATTGCATTAGTTTAAATGAATATTCATAAACAACTTAAGCAGAATCTTCATTGAATTATAGGCGAGATGTGTCTTGCAATATGCAAATTGTTATCCTTTTGGTGAGTAACCTTAGGCTGCTACATCTCTGACAAGCAGACTCAACACGAGTTCAGTTTGCCAACAGGGACCATTCAGGCTAAATATTTGCAGGTTGTTCATTAAAACTTACAATAATTGAGCTTAACTTTATGATATTTTTTTATTAATAGCACACATGAGGTATAGAAAATATGTGTGGTCATACCTTACAGCTGCATCTAGCTGACATGCTTATACCATGTCTTTGCAAGCCAGCTGAGCTCACAGTAGCACAGTAGCACACAGTGAAATAGCGTGGTTGTTGTTGTCATTAAGTTTAGGAAACAGATCAGCTCATGGATCAGCTCATTTTTCTGATACCCGATCCAAGTATTTTTTTTATAGTGGGAAGACTGAGGAAGGGTAAAAAAAAAAGGTGGGAAGGACAGTGTAGGGGCAGGGTGGTGTAAGACTGATGTAAGGCTCAGAGCTAGCTAAAGTGTGTTAGCTCCAGGCAAGGAGACACTAAGGAGCACAAGAGAGAGGCACATACTCAGCACACTGGACGGCTCCAAAATGCTGAATAAAGTCTTTACCATTATTCACATGCTCCATCTTGGGAAAGAGAAGAGCTTGTCATAAAATCCAAATGTGCACAAGTACCTTCTCGCACACACACACACACACACACACACACACACACCCTCTTGGTTAGACAGATAGATAGGTAGATGAATGAATGAATGAATGAATGAATACATAAATACATCAATAAATACCCCCCCCCACACACACACACACACACACACACATGCATGCACACACAAGCCAGAACTATATTTAGCAAAAGTAACAAGGTGTCACACCATGCCATTTTCTCTATCACCCACCATTGCAAACTTGTTTGCTGACAAGTTAACTGGCTTTGACCAACAACACCCCCGAATCAGCTTGTGTCTCTCCTGGTGGCTGCATGGCCCTCAGCTCTCTTTTGTCGAACATGCTGCTGACAAGACAGATTGACAGTCTGCTAGCTAAGCTCAACTATCATATGCGGCAGTAGTGCCAAGACAAAATGTCTGTGGAGATGAAATATAGCAAAACTAGCCAGGTCCATTATGTGGAACCGAGGAAAGACACTGAGAGACAATGCGAGGCCCATGAAAGACACGTTGAGATGATCTATGACTTTCTGATGGAGATAAAGGACTTGGTCTAGCAGTCCATGGGCCTCATGTGCACCTGTAGATGTTATTAAAAATGAAATTATTACAGTGCTTTTGCACAGAATACATTCAAAAGAAGCAAAAGAAGCTAATTCAAATAAATGCAATAAGTTTAAAGTTCTCAAAACATGACTAATATGACAATGTCCAAAATGGCCACGTACTCCACAACAATAAAAAATTCATCTGATATTAAACACCTCTCAAAAGTTAAGCACCTGTGTAACAGATTTTGATAAACCAAAATACTTACTCAAGAGCTGTACTCTCTTGCTCTAACCCAGACGTGTAGTGACACATTTCTAGATACAATCTGAGATCAATACTTACAACAACACTGCCCATACTTCCTTCAGCAGAACATAATTAGGGCTGAATTGACTGACTTTGAACCACACATTTACTGAGCCATTTGTGTTCTTGCCATGAGGAACCTCAAACCAAGGCAGGACAGAGAGAAGAATAAATGCTCCTGGATGAATCAGACAGTGGTACCAGAAACATTTACATTTATGCATTTAGCAGACGCTTTTATCCAAAGCGACTTACATTTTGTCAAATATTAATTGTTCAGGGGCTAGGGTTAAGTGCCTTGCTAAAGGCACAACGATGGCAGCTGGGATTCGAACCCACAACTTTTTAGGCTAGCCAGGTTCCCTAAACACTACGCTACCACCGCCCACACAACAGAAACACTGGTCAGTCCAGAGTCTGATTTCAGGCGAGGGCAGAACCACTAGAGACAGAGCACTAAACAGGAGACAGTGGGCATCAGAACAGGCAGTCAACACAACAGGCAGAAGCACAGAGGAACAGGCAGGACACAGGTCACAGAGAAAACAAAAGTACTGCACAGAGGCCAAAACATCTGACAGCTAAGAAGGTCCCAACACAAAGGGTAATGCGGTTCAATATCCAGGCAAAAGTAAGTTAGAAAGAAACACACACACACACATAGAGAGAGAGAGAGAGAGAGAGAGAGAAAGAGAGAGAGATGGACACTCAAAAATACACACATACACACACACACACACACACTTCTTTTGACAGGTGATGTTTATTTGCAGTCCCCTATGATCAAAGCACAGAGATGTATGCCACACCAGTCACCCGTAACTTCCACAATGGGGCGATACTTTTGTACATACAGCATACATTCATCCAGTTCAATACACAGGGGAACACACACACACACACACACACACACACACACACACACACACATACACGCAAACACATACACACATACACACACACACGCACACACTGTATGACAGGTTTGCTCTTGATAAATACAAAATGGCAGCTTTCTGTGTCTCTCTCTCTGGTTCACACATACCAAACCGATTCACACTCCATCGATTCACACCCTCCTCCACACATGCAGGCACACAGGCACCCTGTAGGTGAGCACACAGTACACATGTGCCCTGGCATGTGTGTGCAGGAACCAGAAAGCTCGTTAATGACACCATCATCATAGCACAGTAAACCACCTCTCCACACGAACACACACACAAGGTCTGGTTTGACTGACTTGCCAAAAGAAAAAAAAAGTGTAAGTGAGAACTGTTACAGAGCCATACGGTAGATGGGGACAAACTGGATGGATCAATGGATATTGATGTCTGGTGGTGTTCTCATTACAGCCAACCCCCTACTTACAAATCTGATATCACCCTTTTACATTTTGGTTATACATTGAACACAACGGTCATGCAGATCTGGTTCAACTAATTGATAACTGGCACACACCTGGATTGAAGACTTAAGGGCTACTACATAAGGGCGATGCTTCTCTCTCTTGGTAGATCACTTCTTTGCTTGGCATGTCTCTTCTGCTGTTGGCTCTTTGGTCGGCTTGTCCTCCACAGGCATGTTCTCTCTTTTCTTAGTTCTTCCTCTTAACTCTTAACATCATACTGGTGCTTACACTCTATCTCCGCATTTGGATCCATTCATTTTCTCCCTGAGACGCTGACTCCAGCTCTCCAGCAATACCACTGTTGACCTTCCTCGTTATGTTGTGTACTTCTCAACAGGCCATAACCATTACTTTTCTTTCTACTGTGATGTGTTACAGAGTTACAACATAGTTTCTCATTCATCTCATTCATCATGTTTTTTGCTCTTTTCTTTTCCTGTGGTTTCATCCTTTTTCCTTTTGGAGAATTTGTGGTTGATATACTGATCTACAACCAATCATCACGGAGCCACTAAAGAAATCCTTATCTCTGCATTCATTGTGTATGTCTACCAGAGTGAATTCATTAGAAGCTAATGGAACAGTGAGAAACTGTGTGACACCAAAGTCAATCAATCTATTTGGGTTAAAGTACATACACATCAAAGAGAGAATTGAGAGAGAGGTAATTTGACTTGGCCCATTAACCATCATGTGCAATCTCTTCACAAAGTTGTGAGCTGTTTGATAACATGGCATATTTATATGGGAAAGACAGAGATGAAAGGAATAGACTCATGGTCAGACACAACCACACACACACACACACACACACACACACACACACACACACAAACACACATACACACAAACAACGTAATGAATGGTGCACAAACGTAGTTGTAGTTTGTAGGTGAAATGCGGAGAGTGATGATATGACATTCAGCTCCTCTAGTGAGTAAAAGACCGAGATAAAGGTTAGAACTACACTGATTCTGAGTCACGTAGAGGCTCAAGGTGAACTGAAATGGATTATCTGTTGTTTGTGATAACAGTAATGTGGGTCCTCACCCTGACCAGGCTGTGCAAAGACTCAGGTGCACTGCAGAGGCACACAAGCGAGTCAAAGAGAAAGACAGACCAAACATTATAGGGTATATAAGTATAGGATATAAGGATAGTGAATGTCAGGGCTAAAATACTAAATGATAGCTGGGTTATTTCGACTTGTCTAAAATGTCTAGATGTAGATGTTGTGCATGTATATTTGTGCTGTACAAGTGTGAAGATTCATCTATTATACAACATTAGATCATCTCTCTCTCTCTTTCTCGTTCTCAGAGGTGTAAAAAGACCAGACCAGCTGACAGAAAAAGGGCTGATAGTTAGCTCATAAGTGATCTGCTCTATCTTTCTCAAAGGACTCGTCCAAGAGAACACCTTCAGCATGCCGGTCTTCTGCTGCTATTCATCTTTATTTCAACAGCCCTGAGCTGGAGGAGAGAAGGAGGCAGGCAGACGATTGGGGGGAGGATGAAATGGGGGAAGCATATAGACAAATGAATGTCAACCCTTTCTTTAGTAATACATTTAACAAAGCCCTGGTCCGTGCTTTACATTTCAAAGATCATATCAATGTTAATAGCACACATCTCTGTAATCCTACTGAGCCTTATATAGGCAGACCCCAGGACAACTTGACTGTCTGTCTCATCAAACTGACCTTTCCATGCAGGCAGGAGAACAGCCAGCAATGGGGTCTTACAAATGCAAGGCCTGAAAAGCTGAAAAGCTAGACTGGCCTCGCTGCAGCAGGAAATGGAAAAGAATGAAATGTCCTCACACACACACACACACACACACACACACACACACACACACACACACACACACACACACACACACAGCCATTATTCCACTTAGACAATGCATGCTTAGCCTGAAGATAGCCATGTATGTTTGTTGTAAATCGAGTTACGTATAACCTCATGTAGCGCTATAGTTGTCCCCATGGGTGCATAAGGATGAGGAAAGGACTGTTTACCAGCCTCTCTCTCCTGCGTGTACTGCAGAAGCGGGTCCATTTTTCTCCACTCACAACCTTTCCAAGATTACACCTGCTTCACATTGGCCTTTCTGCAGCAATCCATCTCCATCTCAGGCAGCATGCAGCTGCAGCCCCCAGCACAACACAGCAGATGTGCTGTAGCATGGGAAGACACTGTATGTGTGTATGTGTGTGTATGTGTGTGTTGCGTGTGTTTGTATATGTGCGTGTGTATATGTGTTTGTATGTCTGTGTGTGTGTGTGTGTGTATGTGTGTATGTGTGTCTGTGTGTGTGTGTGTATGTGTGTGTGTGTGTGTGGACAGGGGGAGGTGGGTTGAGGGTGGGGGATTGTAAGCAAAGGCAGATGTTTTGAAAGAGAGAAAGGTTGGGAGGGAGGGAGGGAGGGAGGGAGGGAAGTGGAACAAGCTAAAGTTGGAGTTTACCTACAGCCAACTCAGCCCTAATGAGCTCCAACTTTGCTAGCCCTGCAGAAAAAAAGCCAGTCTGTGGACATTAGCGCCTACAAGAAAAGAACAGAATAAAGCAAAATGCAGACAAGCAATCGTATATCTTATGCTAAGGCGCATTACCCAGAGCCGTTCCTCCAGGCGGAGCTGGCCATGGTGCTAGTCCTCTACCCAATGATAGCCTGATGCATCTGATCTCGGACTTCTGTCTCATCTTCTTTTCCTCTGTGGAGTGAGTTGGCAGAAATGCAAGTTTTGTCTAATCCTGTCAAAACCCAAAAGTTGTGATCCAGTAGACACAATGTGCTGAAAGAGAAAAAAAGATAGAATGAGGGAGGGAATGAAGAGGGGAAAGAGGAAAGATAGAGATTAGAAGGGAGGAGAGATGAGACAGGGAAAGAGAGCACGGAAAGAGAGACATATACTAA
>PYXC01000363.1:2185000-2212500 GCA_015244755.2 Tenualosa ilisha
AATACAAGCCAGCAAATGCCGCCTCCACTTGCACACATACACACACACTCCCACTATCCACAATCCAAGCAGCTTCCCTCCCTCCTTATGTCTTTCTCAGTCATTTAGAAACCTCTGCAAATTTAAAATAAGCTAATCCAAGGTCCATCGACAAATGCAATTTTAGGCTTAGTGTGAACCGCAACCAAGCATGCAAATACTGGCTTTCATTCTGTTTGACACTCAGAACACTTATCAGAGAGGCGTCTGGCTGTTTGTGTGTGTGTGTGTGTGTGGTGTGTGTGGTGTGTGTGTGTGTGTGTGTTTGTGTGTTTGTATGAGAGCTTGGAAGTATAATGTTGGTGTGGGCAGTAGGGACTGATGCTTCCTCTGAGGGACTGAACTAGGCTTGCTGGTGTCTGGAGGTTTCTGCTAGCAAACATGGATAGAAAAAAGGATTGCATGCTTGAAGTTAACATGGACTATATTAACCTACAGGCCAGGGCCAATGGGAGTAACAGAATCCAAGGACAGAAAGAGATGGTTAAGGTTTGGTCTATACTGTAAAGAAAGAGAGAGAGAGAGAGAGACAGAGAGAGAGAGAGAGAGAGAGAGCTCTGAAGCTGTGATGAGGGAATTTAATGCACCAGTGATGGTGTGTGTTGACTTGATACTTGTTGTGCATAACTGTGATGAGTAATAATCAGCTCTTTACTAATATTAGAAATGAAACACCCAAAGTTGGCTACTTTGCACCAATGAAATTGTGAGTTATGCCTCCTGACAGAGTATTTACAAATTAACTTAAATGAATGATCATTGATTGCTGTGAGATCATGTGTTGGGCTACAACTAACAGTTAGCTGAGTGACACACCCAGGTAAGGCCTCATAGCCAGGTTTTGGTTGAATGCTGCCTTTGCAGCCTATTCTTTGGCTTTGTAGCTTGTATACAACTACAACTGGATTTGGAAACATAACTCATAATCCTCCTGGCCTATTTGACAAGATGAGGTTGGTTATTCATCCAAATTATACTACACTAATGATATGATTTTATCAGCACGGATCGCTCAGTTGTCAAGATGGTAATATCTATTAATGTTTTGCTTGTGCAATTTAAAATTTTCTGAAAGTGCCAATTACTTGTGTCCTGTCAAAATGCCACATGTAGAGTTTAATTCATCCATTATTATTTTTTATTTATTTTTTTCCCCCCCATTTGCACATCCAGGCCCTCATCAGTTCAGCATGGCTTTTGGATTCCATGCAGTGTTGACGCATAAAAAAAAGAAAGCAGCAAACCCACAGTGCACAGTCTGCAGCAATTTATGCTGAAAATGATGAAATACACAAGTGAGCCAACACACAAGATGCAGAGGAACTCGGTGGGTGGGTGTGTTTTTTTATCTCTATTTTTTGACTGAAATGTGAATTAATCCTCGGTTTAGTTATGTAAACATGTATCTCTCTCCAGGCCTGTATTTTGTTACCATATTTTCATAGAAATATTACCTATACATTGTTGGACAGCATTGCCACTCAGCTATTGCAACTCAGCATGGACAATGATGAAAATTAGTCAGATCTGACATGAGACATGAGTTTTATTTTTGAATTAACATAAGTAGTCGGCATTATGTAAAATTACATCAAATCTGTCTTTTTGAAATGTTTACTCATCACTCTTTACCACATAACCCATAGCGTTGCAATGTTGTATGGCACCAGATTGCCTTGTATATATTCCTTCTGCAGCGAGCCTGCTGCCCTGCTCTGTTGGGAAGCCTCATTTAGAGGTTCTGATTCTTAGAGCCCTGATCTATCTTGTGGGCAAGATGCATTATGTATGGGTTACTACACTCTAAAATGAGGCTGTGGTGCTGTATAAAACACCCCTCTAAAGTGGCCTGAGCATTTCTTCTCTGCAGATGCAGATGTTCTTTGTTTATATGCGGTTGTATAGTACAAATGACAGAAAGATACTCAAGCATTTTCCCTCTATTCATGCAATAACAAAACTCTTGGAAATACCACCAGTAGCCGTGGGCCAGATAGACTTACTGTTTTTAGTGTTAGCATTCATATTCATATCCAGCATAGCCAGAACTCAAAAAAGTTAGCTCAAGCCACACCAGTCATTTTTATTTTATGCAAAATATTGGTCGTATATTCTTATAGCAGGTATCTGTTAAGTAAGTACACTCTGTGAAGAGTTGTGTTCGGCCCTCTCAGTGGACTAGGATTTAAAAAAATAATTTTGTGGTGGATTTTTAGTGACTTTCAGTGAATACCCCTCTCAAAAGCCTTTAAGGCCATGGCCATGGCAGCTTTATATGTGTCCTTCTGTCATAACCTATAGTTAAAGATGAATTCTTCTAATTCCTCAAACTAAATGCAAACAGTTTTTCATCTGAACCTTTTATCTCTCTCTCCATCACTCATCACTTACCTTGGTCTGAAACAACATAGTGAAAACACAAAAGAATTCAAAAGTAAGAGTAAGGTTTGATCTACTTGTATAAATATATATAAAAAAGCTGCCAAGGCTTTTTTTCCATCAAAGAAAAGATCAAATGTTAACCTTCACAACTTTCTTCGTTTTCAGACACCAACACAAAGGCAACAGGAAACCCTCTGCATTCCCTGTCCTAAAGTTACCACCCTCTGCTTTCATTGTCTACAGTCCTGAAGTAGCCATACGCACTTACCTACAGACTCCTGACTGCAAACATACACTGCCAAACATTCATCACCACCACCATCACATCAATGCCAGATTCATCATCAGTTCTAATAGGATGATGATGATCATCATCATCATCACCATGGAAGCGACTTTACTCCATTCTATTGCTGTTTTACCCTTATTTCTGCTGGCAAATGAAGATCAGGCTAAATGCTATTAGTCTGCATTAAGCGGTGCAGAGAATCAGACCAATATTTAAACAAATTAATATCAGCACAGCTTGAGACATTTAATACTGGATGATATTTAATGGTAATGCAAATGATTTTCTCCAAGTACGTGCTTTCTCTCTCTGCTTTTCTCTGTGAGTATGTATGTGTGTGTGTGTGTGTGTGTGCGTGTGTGTGTGTATGCACGTGTGTGTGTGTGTGCGCGCGTGTGTGTGTGTGTGTGTGCACGTGTCACGTGTGTGTGTGTGCGTGTGTGTGTGTGTGCGTGCGTGTGTATGTGTGTGTGCGTGTGTATGTGTGTGTACATAATATAGTAGACTGTGTTGTGTGTATGACATCTCTGGCCTGGTAAACATTAATCATTAACCCCTCCATATGGCCCATGCTGATGAAGCTGCCTGAATCAGCATGACTCCTGTCCCTGGAGAGAGGTTCAACAGACCAGACACATGCACAAGGACACACAGAACACATCCAAATATGAGCATACACACAAATTCACAACACACACATGCACACACACACACACACACACACAGAGAGACAGAGAGAGAGAAAGAGAGAGAGAGAGAGAGAGAGAAACAGAGGTAGATAAGGACACTCACAAAATATGCCATCAGACAGTTCAAGCATACAGAGAAATAGGAGGAGCAGAAATATTAACATATGAGAAATAATTTATGCCCAGAATCTGTTGTGCTTGCATGGCATCATCAGAGTCAGTGCTTGTCAAAAGGAAAAAGGAATCCAACATTCTAACCAGCAAGCATATCTCAGTTCATGCTAGAAAAAAAAAACATTAACAGAGCAGGTAAAGCACTTTCAACTGGAACATTGATTACACATGTAACCGCAAAATATGCGACACGAAAAATACTTCATTGTGTCTATAAAATGGTGTATAGATATTTTGGTCACTTTTTTATCAGCTTTGCATATCAGCAAACGAGTAGAAATAAATCACTGCTCTGGATCTGATTTGCTGCACTCATAGTAGGTATTTTTAAAAACACCTTTCTTTTATATGGTTTTTATCTTACCATGCTGATAGATGAATACGTCACCGTCCTGTTCAGAATAACATCTGTCTGTCGCATTACATTCACAGTCCATGGCACACTTATTTTGTACATGAAAATGCAATACTGCAGTGTTAAAAATGCAGGCTGTAGCCAAAGTCAAAGTCATTTTTTTTGTAATGAAATGCAAGTTTAGGCTAATCAATGAATTGGACCTATACAATAATGAGAAGAAAAGACAAAAATCCCTATGGAGAGTTACCAAATTGTGATTAAAATGGGGAGAAAGAGGCAGCGAACATGAGTTCTGTGTTTAGCTAATACAGTCTTCTGTTTTCGTGCAAATGTTTACGATCAATACAAGCTTTTAAAATTTCATCTTGATGGAAAAACAAATAAACAATAACTTTTTTAATGGTTTTTGTAAAACAAAATACTGGCCAACCCTGTGATTTTTTGCCTGGGGCCCCAGCAGACACTACAATCGCCTCTGGGCATCACAGTAATAAGAAAGTGATATCAGAGGTCAGCCACTCTTATCTTTTTTTGTGTTATTTTTTATTTTTATTTTTTTACAAAAGTAATGGACTAGATGGAAGTAGTAGAGTTGTCTCTGCACAATCCATTATGTCTGTATATGAGGACAAGATGAAGGTCATTACCCCAGACATGATTGCAGTGCACATTGTGCTATGACACTTTTCTGAAACATTTGACTCTGTCTGTCTTTTATATGGTTATGTGTCTTAGATGTGGTATTGTGGTATTTACCATTACTGTCACTCTGCTGGGCAGTGATAGCAATATCTTTGCTATGGGGTCGTGTAGTGTTTTTCAGTGTCGTTTGTTTGTTCAACTGGGTGGGGTGGGGTTTGGGGCGGTTGGAGCGGTCGGCGAGGAAGGAAGAACCCATTACATTGTGGAGCCCCTCTGACTCACAAAGCACTTTGATGAGTTTCACTTTCACTAATGTTGTGAGATATGAGATTTGGCCTTGGGAAAGGTCTGCTTTCTCCAGAGAGCCCCTCTGGTTAAAATGTACTCCTGTATTCATACATGAAATGACATTTACATTGACATTTACCTTTCTTCAGAACTGTGTAACCAATTGGCAAGTTTAATCTGGGGTGTATATTATATTGCAGTATATTACAGGTAAGGGATACCAGCCATTGAGGTGAGCTTTAAGTTAAAGACATTTAAGGAACGAGGAACGTGGAACATGGAGGCGAAGACCTTCACGACACAAGTGCAAGTCCTCCGCCAACCAATCAGAAAACAGTAGCCTATTCCAAACTGTATAACAAACTGTGCAACATAACAGAGCTCCGTACCAAGTACTAACGTACATAATGGAATTTTGTATACTTAAACATACTTGGTTTACCTGCTATGAAATGTAGAATACTAGGAAAATACATGGTTTTGGACAAAAAAGTGCTTATTTCTTTTAAGCACTAAAAAAAGCTGTGAGGCTCAAAGTTACATTTTGTTTTAGTTTTGTTTACGTTATGTTTTAGCCCATGTCATTGATACATGCACAGCATCAGTCAATGTTTTCTGTTGTCAAGAGTCTCTCTCTCTCTCTATAGTAGGCATGCACTCTCACACACACCCACAAACACACACACACTCACACACACACACAATGTCTTTGTCTGACTACGGTCAAGTTTGAAGCAGATGCTACAAACTGTTTTGCACCTCTGTCATCTCCTCACTCTTCGGCAGCAGTACTCTCTCTTCCACACTTTTGCCACCTCTGCCAAATGGCATTCCAAGGAACTGCACAGATGGAGAATTATAATGAAATACTTCCAGGCTATGCTGTTATGTAACAGAATAAGTTCCGGCTTGTCAAAAACAGTTTAGGTGTTTTTCCCCCTTTGCCGGGAGAAGAGAGATACACAAGGCAGCCATATCACTGTGTCAGGCACCCCACTGTGTCCAGGAGAACAGGGATGGAGATTGTGATTTTCCAACAACTTTTTAGCTTTGACACCTGAAACATGTTCTCTCTGAGCACTCTCAACTCGAGGTTGCTTTTTTTCATTCAGACAGAGAAAAGAGTGTGGAATGTGTGTGTGTGTGTTTGTGCGCGCGCGTGTGTGTGTCTGTGTGTGTGCATGTGCATGTGTGTATACAGAATATGTGTGTGTCTGTGAGAGAGAGACAGATAGTTGTGCTGTGACACATATTCAAGTATCTCATAAACACCACCAAAATGTACACACACTGTTCAGTCCATGATCAGTCAAGCCCATCTGTTAGGCAGCACACATTTCATCTGCTTATCTTCTGTACATCAGTGATGGCAAAACAGTGATGGAATGTGACATTTGTATTAGACACAATACCATATAGTCTCACAATGAAAGTATGTAAATCCCTCTGACAACAGAACCAGGTTGGAACACAGGTCAGAGTTCTCTTTCTACATAGAAGTGCTATATTAATATAAGACAGCTGTGTCTTGGCATTGAGTACCATTCCCTACAGCTGACATCTTCAGAACCCTTGCCTAGCACATCCAGAACCCATGTCTAGCACATCCAGAACCCATGTCTAGCACATCCAGAACCCATGTCTAGCACATCCAGAACCCATGTCTAGCACATTCAAAACCCATCTCAAGCACATCTGTTGCATGATTTGAAAGCAAGGCAAAAAACAACAAGCTGTTCCAAGTTTGCTGTTATAGTCTAACTTTGCTGCAGATAAGTACTCATGCTACAGATTCACTTATTCTTTCTTGCTCTTGGAGAGGAATACAGATCCTAAATTTTTCAGGGCTGTGTTGGTGTGAAAGACTGATAAGATGGCAGTGACAGTCAAATTCAGATTCTGAGTGAGATTCAATAGGACAGGTTTGGGAGTGTTGCATGGAGCAGACTATACTGTTCTCGTTGAACCCCCCCCCCCCCCCCCCCCCCCGCCCCTTCCTTGCATGCATCATTTCATCTCTCCAAAGCTCTCCTTTCCTCTTCTTGTCTCTCACTGCCTCTCTCTATATCCCTCTTTCCCTCACACACTTGAAGAGGGATGATGTTGTTCTAGGGCTGTACTGTGTACCTGTTGTTCAGGCTGATTCAGAAACAGCAAGCGTGCTCAAGCATGGTCGTTTAATATCCTCCATAACTCACCTGGGACAAGAAGCTTCAGGTCTATTGCTTTTAAATGGGCTGCCTATAAATGCATCTTAAGAACAACAATTTTTAAAATAATAACCCACCTAACTAGCCTCCTCAGAGCCCAGGGGAGAGGAAATGAGAGCTAATTTCTGTTTTAGTGTGAGTGTGTGCATGTGTGTGTGTGTGTGTGTGTGTGTGTGCGTGTGTGTGTGTGCACGCACGCGCTTATGTGTGTTTCCATGTGCACACACTATTAAATGTAGCTGTTTGATTGTTTATGTGTGAGTCAGTGTGTTCAACTGAAAAGTGCTACAAATAAGTGTTTCTGTGTGTGTGTGTGTGTGTGTCTGCATACAAAACAAGCTAATAAAACATAATATCCCCAGTGCTTTCTCCCTGACAGCACACCGTAGTTTGGATACAACGGGAAAGGGTTGCGGTTTGAATCGATAGTATTGGTGATTGGTGATGTGGTGTAATGGAAGCCTATTGGAAACACTGATGAGAGTCCCTGCATCCAGCCAAGTCAGACTAACTGAGTCTATACTAACAGCAGTTTCCATAGTTACGCCAGCAATAAATAACACTGTTCCTTTTGAAGTGAACAACTCCTACATTAGCCCACTTACCATAAGTGATAATGTAACCTACCATATAGCCGTACATAGTATGACCACTATGATATCAGTGTACTCACACTCACACGTGCGCGCAAACACACACACCTTTTTCTTTCTCTCAGTAATTTGGTACTGTCAGCCCAATGGGTAAAACCTCACCTCTAAGCAATAGCACCAAAAGCAATAGCAATAAACACTGCATCTGTGTGTGTGTGCGTGTGTGTGTGTGTGTGTGTGTGGTGTGTGTGTGTGTGTGTGTGTGTGTGTGTGTGTGTGTGTGTGTGATGGACATGTACAGTATTAACTTGGATGGATGGATGGATGCATGATTTTCAGACATGAGATAAGATTTGTCCCCTGGGGGAAAATGGTCTTGGACTTCAGTGCTGGCTTGCTTACATGGAGAATAAGGAAATCATGATAACCATACAGACACATGCAAAATCTAAGCCACAAGCTGTTTACTGCATATCATGCATCATAGCCTTAACATTCCTAGATGGGGACAGGTGGAGATCAATTTGTTTATGCGTTCATTCAATGGTGAAAGTAAAGTGGATGTTTATCAGTTTTGTTTTGTTTCCATGGTGACAAAGGGAGTCAGTAGGAAGTTGCCAACAAAGATTCTAGAGTGTAGTGCTCTGGAATATTTAGTTGCCAGTATGCAGCATCACTTAAGCCTCTGGCATGATTCTGCATTGAAGTAGCAGTGTGCATACGTGATGAAACTGACATCATCAATGCGGTTCAAGAGGATGTGGAATACCAATGAAGGTGCTGTGGCCATGTATCAAAGTGTGCATTGAGTGTGCATGGACTATACTATTTCTATTATGATGCAAATTCACAAAAATACTGACTTCATACCAGGTGCAAGATTTTGTTGACAAGCATGGGTTTAGTCAGAATAATGTTGGTGGCATCTTGGTAATTCTTGTTGGCTGAGACAAATATAGCAAGATGAAAAAAAAAGAATTAAAAATGAAAAATGATAAACTTCAAAATGATACCTTAAAAGAATAGTATGGAGTGAATCATCCCATAGGCCTGTTGTCATCCCATAGCCCTGTTGTCCCTGTTGTGCTGTTCTGTAGGAATAAGAGTGAGAATATTTGGTCCAACACAGATTGATTTTGCGAACCATCAGCTAACACTAATTGAGGGGGCCACAGGAAAAGAAAACTGAAACTAAAAATATCCTTGCTCTCATCAGTTAGTGTTGGTTGCTATTTTGCTATCCGGTTCATACTGTAAATTATTTTGCCCTCATACCTACCGACAATACTCACAACCTTAAACAATAGGCCTGTGGGTTGATTGACAACTGACTGTTTAATTTAATTTTGTAGTTTTAATATAATTTTGAAGTCTGAGGTTCTTAGCTACATTTTTAATTTGTTCTTGAGACATAACCATGTTGCAGCAATAATGAATGAAATAAAATTATATATATATATATACATACGATTTGGAGTGCTTCGAGAAAATATTGTACTGTATTTTTTAAATAAACAAAGAAGCAACAAACAAGGTGGATATTAGCAGTCTATGTCAAGCTGGTGCCTTGTATCACACTGTAGTGGGGAAATAATTCATTCGACAGCTAATGTTTGTGTCAGCTGCAAACGTGATGCAAAACCCGCTATTTAGCCTCTACAACCGTGAAAATTTTCTTGAGAAAGAAACCCCTGAACCCCCAGTAGCTTCTTCATTCTTGCATCCCCACTTTAAAACTGGTTCCAGCACAGATGGTTAATACACTTGTCTTGAACAGATTGCATAACAAGTTGCGTAGTGATTCTCTTTTCTGGTTGGCTGAGGTTGGAATTCAGATTGTAAAACTGGCTACCCTTGAAGTAGATATGAAAGATTTGAATTCCCATTCCATATCGATGCGCTTATGAATGGTAACCATAACAACCGTGGTAAAGTATTTCATGCTGTACTTCCCCCACTTAACGGTAGCTATTACAGGTTATCATTCATAAATGATGGACGTCACAATGGCTCAACACGTCATCTGAAAAATCTTAAAGCCTCCCTATGCAAGATCGGCCATTCCTTCGCTGTTTTCTCGGTTTGTGCCAGATTTGTGCTCACATTTTTCTCTACAGAACTCCCCCTACAGCTTCGGACTCAATATTTTACATCACTGCTGTTTCCTCCTATTCTGTTCCTTCAAAATCATTTTTCTCTCTATTTCTTTCTTTGGTTTGTTCCATGATGAATATTCGAGTCCCCTTCACTATGTTGTGTTTATAGCTAGCCGATGCCTTTCTGACTATCTCAGCGTGTTTGCATGTAGTGCCGTAAGGCAATTAATTCGCTACTTGGTGGGACCTGAGACTTCCATGGGATTAGGCCGCGGTATGCTGGCCGAACCTTGCATTTTCCCTCTCTCCACCCAGATAAGGTAGGGGAAGTCAAAACAGCCACCAACCAACCCATAACAGAACCGTTACAGAACCACCACAATGTCTCTTAACCTGTTAAACTAAGGTAAATTAGGCTAAAATAGTTGCATAGTGCCTCTTTGATATGCCTACTTGTGCAAGGTGTATGCATGGCATTGTGTGCCACTCTCTTCCCAACTGTACATCTAAGGTTCCAACAGCATCGTATCTAATATAAGCACGATTACATTGTTTCTTTGAAGGTACTCCCCACAGTCTATTTTCTCCTCCTCATCATTCTCTCTTTCTTTCCTTGTTTTTAAGTCTCACAAAAGAAACCCCAGGCGCCAAGCGGGGCTCCATTTTTTGCCTTCTCTTCTGAGACTCAGAGATGAGAGGCTGGATTTTAGCTACCCTGCGTCCGTCCTCTTGCCCCTCAGGGGCCTTTAGGAGGGGGTGAGCCGGAGGGGCACCCTGGAGCCTGTAACTGATGAAAATCAAAGGGGCAATTTGTGTGAAACGCCCGCTCATAATTCTGACATACACCCCTCCACTACCACCCCCCGGCCACCACCAGATCTCATTCTGCATTCAGCAACAGTGCCAATGGATTTAATTAAAAACATAGAGAAGCCCCCTGAACTTACTCAAGCACATGAGCACACCCATCCTCACCCATTCCTCACTGCGTCACATGAGCACACCCTACACACGGCCGTTTTTGTTTTTGTGTGAGTGGCACATTCCCCATGGTGATACCTTACTTCATGGCCTTTCTTTGGATGTCCATAGGTGGTGGTCCAAGCAGAAGGAGATGTGATTGATGGAAGCGACCTTGAGGCACAGTGTAGGAACAGGCTGCGGGAGCAAGGGGCTGGATAGGCTGGGCAAATGATTCCTGACTATGGAACGACAGTCATTTCTTGGTGGATTATGTGCTGTGTGGTCAGATGTGATGTGTAGAAAACGAATGTTTATGTTTTATATAATAATATTTATATTTAGCATGCAGTGTAGTGGGCTTTGGGTTCACTCTGTCTGAGTGTGCACCTTAGGCCAACACTACCCTTTTTCTTTACAATATCGTATTAATAGGAATCACTGCCCCACTTACAAAGATGAATGACAGCAAAGAGATCACTGTAACCTCTCATTACTGAGACAAAATCACAGAAACTGCATATTTATCAAAAGAGAGCTCCCCTCTGAAGCACTTAGGCCGGGTGAAAATTTGAACGTGTCTTTAACAAAGCCTCCGACAAAGGCCAAGCTGTGTTCAAAGGCTCCGATGCACAACCGACGACAGGTTTTCTTATCATTAGGCAAAAAGAGGAACAGTTAGCCTTCCTGATTTGATTCTTTTCTGAAATGGACACACAGGCAGATGGGCTGTCTGGTGGTACACTTTGACTGAGACCCCAGGCCAATTCCAATTTTGTCTTTTGTCACACTTTTGCTCTTCTGGGGGGACCGATTCCAATTAGCAGTTTTTCATGGCACCTTTGCAACAGGAGGGGGCTGGACTCACAGGAATGGGCAGGAATAAATCGATACCAGCTATGACAGTGGTCACCCACACCACAGTGTGCACTGGCACACTACTCACGGAGCTCCACACACACGTCTATAGATCCCCTGTTGGTTTTAAAAAATGAGTGAGCAGGTAAGGTTTGTGGCTTTTGCATGGGAAAGATGGAAGTAAATGATAGAGGGGGAGAAAGTCCGATGAATCTCTTGGGCTCAACTTCGATGAATCCTGATGACTCGGAACCAGCACACCTCACTCAAGATAATTAAACTATCAAATAAACTCCCCCCCTGGGCCCGGTTTCCTCCCCGATTGCCACCGAGCAGACGTGTCCTTTTAATATCAGCCCCAGCAAGTGTCCCTGCAATTTGGAGGTGGGCTGCAAGGCAGACCCCCAAACCCCTCGCCTCGGTTCATCTATTCTCTCGTTGGTGCATATCGATCTCAGATGTGATAACCGCCATTAAACTGCGTTCGATGGGAATGTGCTCGTCACTGGCAACGGAAGATTGAAAAACCCCCTACTGCCCGGGCGTCTGAATAAATAACGGAGCGTGCCGCTGGTGCTCGATCAGATAAAACAGCCCTTTCTGCCTCCTAATACCCCATCGTGGAAAAAAAAATAGAAAAGTGGGACGATGCTATCGCTCTACGACACATTTAAAGAACTGCCATGCTCAGATGAAGCCATCTATTTTGTAGCCCATTAAAGTACAAACAGAAAGGGGAAAAAAACAGGTTGCATGAAAACATCTCGGAGGACGTTCTCTGCCTGTGTTGCCATTGGCTTGCTCTTGGGGCAGGGCTTTGGGCCATAGTTTCTGACATGTCATTGGCATGAAATATTACACAGCATGTAATGTTAAATTCATTGCATTATTAACAATGAGAATTCACACAGCCTCTCAGTTTTCATGAGTGTCAGCTGTTTGTATTAGTTTTCATTTTCAGTCTTATGGACACCAATTTTGAAGTCACTGACACAGCATGTGAAAAAAAAGTCACTGCAAACAAAGCTGTCTTTTCTATTGTGTATTTCCCTCACATATACCAAGGCGGCCTAAAGCTGGTCTGTCCATACTGGAATGCAAGGAGGAAATTTCTGACAATGACCCAAACCTTGCCTGCTCTTGGGTTGTGCCATGGTTACTGTTGCTAGCCAGTCTTTTCTCTTCTTTCTCTCAACTTCTGGACTTGCATTTATCTACTTCCATTAAACCCATTTCAGTTTTTCATCTCTACCTCGCCTCAGTCGCCCGGTAAATAAAATGTCCTTCATTCATATATATATTTTTTTTTAATATTCATATACTAAATATGTTTGTGCTACTTTATGTTGACCACATTGAACTCTAAACATAAATAAAGGCTTTTACTATATGTTAGCACTGTTCAGCAACACTCTGCCAGACTAAACATGAGGCCATGTCCATATTATGTAGTGTCACAGCTGATTTCAGGAGCCACCCTGAGAAGATGGCACAGGCTCAAGTCCAGGGGCCCAGGCCCTCTACACCGCCAGCGGAGGTCAGGAGAAAACAGCTGAAGCTAACCCCAGAGTCTTGGTGCTGTGTGGGCTGCCGCATGCCCAGATGTCCTGGAACAGACACAAGGACCAGATGTCTGGCATCAGGAGAGAGGGATGCTCATGGAATTGGACATGAGGAGATTGGCTATCCATCAACGATGCCAGGAGCTGGAGGCTTCTTCACTTTCTCTCTGCCTGTGTGGTTTGGAAAGGAAACAATGTAAGTAGGAATAATGGGCACTCAATGGACTCAGAGATGCTACCTCCTATGCAGATATGTGCAAGTCCATGGACAGAATGAGTGTCATCATTTCAAGATTTTATACGATTAAATAATTGTACACTGTAAAAAAGTAAAGCTTACTGGAAAAATTGGTGGAAACTTGTTGCCTCAAATGACTTAAGTAAACATAACTAGTCTCTGAGTAAATGTAACTAGTCTCTGAGTAAATGTAACTGGTCTCTTTCAAGACATGTTACACTGTAAAAAAGAAAAAATAAACATAACATAAACATAATTTGAAAAAGACTAGTTACATTTACTTAACTCAACTCAAGTGCACCTTACTTTTTTATTCTTTTTACAGAAGTAAGCATTACTTATTGTTTTTCGCAGTGTACAAAGCACTGCACTATTAATAATGCAGTAGTGTGTTATCATAAAAGGCACTGGTCTTCTTACTATGACTACTGATCCACTCTGGTTTTGTTATCTTCTGTCATCCTTTGTATAAATGTTTGACCGCTGTTGCATTGGTATGTGGAGTGCCCTATGCCAGTCATTATGACAGGAGCACAAGGTTTTTTATGGCGGGACAAAATTAAGCATGAATGCAAAAGTGACATGCTTCAAATGAATGACTTTTGCGAAGGGGGCTTACGGTTGAGAGCGGACAACGCTCAGCTCGCTCCCCAGTCTCATTACTCAAACTGACACCATTGTTAGTCCTCCCTACATGTCGCGGAATTATTCTCTCATTTACAGTGGACGTGATAAGGTCAGTGCTTGCACAGCAAACCACCAAGACAGTGCATAACTCAAAGTCGCCTTCACACGGGGCTGTGTTCACTTCAAAAAAAAAGAGAAAGAAAACCTGTCCATCACTTGTATTGACAGTGGGGTAAACTGGAAAAAAAACCCAGACTTTTTTATGTGGACAGTTTTGAAAACTCTCTGAGGTTTCTCCTTAGAAGCCCTTTTGATATTGTTTTTATTGTTTGCATAATTTCCACCTCACTCACCTTTTAAACACAGTCAGTGAAGCATGTTGTCCTTGCCTGAATATTAATGTCCCACTGCAAAATGTCATTGCCCCCCCCCCTCAAAAAAAAAGAAAATGCTGGCCCTGTCAAATGTATTTTACTAGTTTTGACAGGTTTTATAAGGCAAAACACTAAAGTGAATTTTCTTTCTCAAAGTGCCCATCTTTTATCATTAATGTCAAAGCCTCTTGAACTTCTGCTGCAAACCAATCACATTTTAAATATGAGAAAGTACACGCATGACTGTATGGGAACAAACAAACTCTCTCTCACGCACACACACACACACTCATGAACGCATGCACACACAAACACACACGCACAGTTAAAGTTTATACGTGCATATGTGCATTTACACATGTGGGCATCCTATGAAACTCACACAGTCACACAGACCCCACAGCTAGCATAAACGCCTCTACCAGTCTGATAGAAAGTGAAAGCTTGGTTTTTGTGATATTAGATCCAGTCTCACATCAGCCTGTCAGCAATGACAGTGATGAACGCAGGGTGGATGACCCCTGTGCTGCCGTAACTGTCACACACATGCTGCATGAAGGGACACACACACACACAAACGCACACACACACACACACACACACACACACACACACACACACCCTGTAACACATTGAACAATCCTTTATGGGCTGTGGTTGAATAAAAACATGTAACGAAGCACTGGGTATTTAGCCATAATAAAACTGCAGAGTTGTCTCATGTGACTGCATAGTTCTCTTTATAATGAATACATCATGCAGTCAGGAGTGGGTAACTTTGCAAGTCGATATATATGGATTTTTTTCTTTCAATGCTACCAACCAATGCATAATTCATATGTCAGTCTGCATGTGCATTTTTACTGCAAATGTGTTGGCCTGGCCATCAGCAAGATCAAGCTCAAGCTACACCTAGGATCACTGAATACTGACCAAGATAGAGCAACATAATATGTTAGAATGGGAGCAAACGTGAATAGTTCCAGTCTGCTTAAGTGGGAGTGTCACATAATGTCACAGTGTAAACTTTTCAATGGTCTTCTGTATCGGCCTATAGTCTGCATAAAAGGGGATTTTCCCCCCTCCTCCTTGCAAAAATAGAACACGGAACTTAACTAACGTTTGTGCTTCTCTGCTTTTACCTTCTCTGGGTATACAATCATCAGCCTCTGGGACTTAGGCTCTTAATACAAAATGTCCAAATCATTCTGTCATGATCAAGCTTATTGTGAGCCGCTCAGCTTCTGATTTCCCTAACAGAGCAACAACTGCTACAGACTTCATTAACATTATATATAATATGCTTCCCATATGAAGCTTAAGCACACCTGGAGCAAACCATGAATGTATAGTGTGCATGTGTACTGTCTGTTGCCATGTACACTCTTTATTTACAGTATTTTTGTGTGTAATGCCTGTGTGTTATGTCTTGTGTGTAACTGCAGTGGCTGTAACCTAAGACAAATTTCCCTCTGTGGGACAATGAAGCATACCTTACTTTGCCTTATCAATGTAGAAGAGTGGCTCAGTGGATGATCTTGGATGATCTGCACAGATCACTGCCATCATTGACGACACCGCAACTTTAGCAAAAAAGTTGATTGCATTCCAAGTACCGATGGTGCTCAGATTCTGAAACTAAACTTCCACTAGGCCAACACACATAGCAAGAAGTCACAGCTTTGTAAATTTTATCGTTACAGTATATGAAGGAGTAATATGCTATGAACAAACATGTCTCACAACATGAAGTGATATATATTAATGCACAATATTGAGACGAAATGTGTATATTCTTGATTTACATTCAAGGATACAAGGTCATGGTTAGCTTGCTTTTCCTTTCTTATGTGAAGTGTGTGTTGCTGATAAATTTTAACCTCAAGGTCCTGCAGGCAGCCAGCCTGACAGGGGAAGAGGGAAGCAACTCTCTTCAGCACGTCAGCAGGAGAGCGCAAGCAAGCTCTCTCCACTGGCACTGTTGCCCTGGGAAATGTGACGAAAGGTTTGTGTACAGATAGTGGCTCCACTGAACAAACAGCACAGAGCTCTTCTGCTGTACAAAGGCAAGGCACAGTATCTGAAAATACACCAAACTGAGAAAAGCAGCTTTTTATATTTTTCTTTCACCAAGCCTAATTATTAAAATATATTTAACTATCAAATGTATGATTTATTAGATTAAAGTTAAATGAATCTTAAACATATTATATTTTCACATTCATGCAAGATATGGCAGTTTTATAGGTATTTTAAAACATTCTTTGCTTTAGTCAATGGGCACTACTGCACTTACCGCAGCTTTGCCTTGGTTTGCAGGAGCCATACAAAATTCTCACCAGGTTGTAGAGCAGATACTGCACTTCTGATTTGTGAAAAAAAGAATAAATGCAGATACTGTACTTTGCCTTTGAACAGCAGTCTTGACCCCCTGCTGCTGAAGTGTAAATAGTAAGAAAACAGTAAGGAAGAGGTTGGAGAGAATTTACAATACTCCCACACATAAACCAGGAGCACCCAAGATCAACAGGGGCAAGGAAAAGGGGAGAGGGAGGGAGGAAATGATGGTGAAGGCAGGGGTGGAATGGCTGGTGATGGTGGTGGTGGGGGGCAGTGTGCTGTCAGTAGGCCTGTTCGTTGTTGTTTCTAATGACCACAGTGTCATCCGCAAACTCAGTGATGGAGGCATGACTACTGTTGGCTTTGCTGTCATGTGTGTAGATGTTGTCCAGCAGGGGGCTCAAAACACAACCTTGGGGGGCACCAGTGTTGATGGTTAATGCGTCAGATGTCAGACCGCCCACTCTAACCACTTTCGAACAGTTAGTGAGAAAGTCAAATATCCAGTAATAGTGTGGTGTTTAGTCCCAGGGCCCTCATCTTGGGCACTGGCACCACAGCGGTGGAAACAAGCTATTTGTGACCAAGGCGAGGGTCATTCATGTTGAATGCTTAACTAAAGTCAATGAACGGCATTCTCACATAATTCCCTTTTCCCTCCTCCAGGTGAGTTAGGGTGGTGTGCAGGAGGTTTGAGATGACATTCTCTCTGGACCTGTTGGCTCTGTAGGCAAATTGGAGGAGGTCAAAAGAAACTTGGGAGGGATGAGCAGACAGTGTTTTTCGCAAGCCTCTCAAAACACCTCATCACTGTGGACGTCACGGCCACCGGAGTTGTTCATTTTGACATGATGGACTTTTGTTAATGGATTTTAATAATGGAGTGCTTCAAGCAAGTAGGAACTGTCTAGAGCTAATGATGTGTTGAAGATGTAGGTGATCACAGGGGCTAACTGAAGACATTGTTCACATCAACCTCAGATACACAGAAAGGTGTATCCCCACTAGCATCACAACACACTGTAGCTTGCACGAGATCTTCTGAGTTTCTAACATCAAAACAAACATAAAAAGTATCTAGTTCATCAGGGAGGGATTTACTCACATGCATCATAGAAACAAACTTTCTTTCAAAGCCTGTGTTGGTTCATAGTCCCTTCCACACACGTGCTGGGTCACCCTTTATGAGATCATCTTCAACTTTGTCATGGCTGCACTGCTTTGCATCTTTAATAATTCTCTGTAAACTGCATGATGCTGATTTGTAAACTGATATATCACCTGAAATAAACCCTGCATTATAAGTGGAGGTTCGTGTCTTTAATGCAGTTCTTACTTTTCTGTTCACCCATGGCTTCTGGTTGGGGAAGCTTTGCTTCTTTACAGTTTGGATGATGGAATCAGTTAGAAGATTAATGTAACTCAATTCTACTTCCATAAACTTGGTGATATCAGCATAGGTCAGTCAAAACATCTCCAATCCACATTGCTAGGAGCGTCCTGTAGCCTGGTTTCCGATCAGTCGGTCTAGCGCTTGACCTCCTTCGTCACTGGGGGACTCCTCTGTTTGTATAAAGGCAACAGGAAAACAGGCAAAAGCTGGTGGTGACATAGTTTTATAACTCTCCTTGAACTGTGTGTAGCAGTGATTCAGTGTGTTGTCACCATGCGTGGGGAAGTGAATATGTTAAATAAGTGCACACATTGACTGGTTTGGATGTACTTGGTTGAAATCATCAGCCACAATAAGCGCAACCCCCGGGTGCTTGTGTTGTCTGTTTAACACTTCCTGCAGTTCTGATATAGCGTTATCTGTTGACCTGTGGAAGGATACAGACAGCAGAGAAGATTACAGATGCAGTCGACAGACAATTGCTAGATGTTCCAGATGAGGTGAGAATGAGAATGGTGACATTTCTTGGGTCACACTACTTACTGTTCATCATGATGCATGTTACTGTGAGTCTCCAGTCAATCCTCAGGTAAATATGTATCTTTAGAAAGCCCAGCCGTCTGGGCTAAGTCCTATTATCAGGCGAGCCTGACTGAGATATTTCTTGATGGATGGGTCAATATCTAGTTGACCCCACAGTCCCTAACCTAATCTTGCCCTGTGCCTGAGCAAGCATGAAAGTGTGTGCCTGTTAAGCCCACTGCAGACTCATAGAAGAAACCAACAGAGATTAATATCGAGACAAACTTCTCTGTTATGGGATGGGAAGGCAATTACAGCAAGCAGGATGAACTGTGTGTGTGTGTGTGTGCGTGTGTGTGTGTGCGTGCGTGCGTGCATGCGTGCATGCGTGCGTGCGCGTGCGTGCGTGTGTGTGTGTGTGTGCGTGTGTGTGTGTGTGTGAAAGAGAGAGAGTGAGCGGGGGAAAATTGAGAAAGTTTGACAGACATGTCAAAAAAAAAAAAAAAATCATCTTAATTTCCACTGTGACTCCATGTTCAGTGGAGTGCTTCCCTTTCACTCCAGCCTGTAATTTCATACCTGCACATGAAGCCCATCAGATCATATCCAGCAAGGTGGCAATGGGTGAACAACTCAATGCACAACCACAGATGAGTGTTTGATTTTTGCACACACTCCTCAAGGTGAATTAGGAGAGTGCTGCACCAACACCGTAACACATGCAGCATTGATCATGGTGAACTAGACTAGCACTGCACCAACACCGTAACACATGCAGCTTTGATCATGGTGAACTAGGCTAGTACTGCACCAACACTGTAACACATGCAGCTTTGATCATGGTGAACTAGGCTAGTACTGCACCAACACTGTAACACATGCAGCATTGATCATGGTGAACTAGGCTAGTACTACACCAACACCGTAACACATGCAGCATTGATCATGGTGATCATGGCAATATGCACTCCTTGTTAGTTCATTGTGTTGTAGCTTGAATGTTATCCTCTTTTGTAAGTCGCTTTGGATAAAAGCGTCTGCTAAATGCCTAAATGTAAATGTAAATGTAAATGGTGAACTAGACTAGCACTGCACCAACACCGTAACACATGCAGCATTGATCATGGTGAACTAGGCTAGTACTGCACCAACACCGTAACACATGACGCATTGATCATGGTGAACTGGGCTAGCACTGCACCAACACCGTAACACATGCAGCATTGATCATGGTGAACTGGGCTAGTATTGCACCAACACCGTAACACATGCAGCATTGCACTTCTCATCTGGACTGTATGCACTCCTATGGTGGGATGGACGTGACTACTTCACCAGAAGGAAAAATATGTACAATGCTGTGTATAAGTATAATATGTATAGTTGCTGTGCAGCATGGCAATGCAGACACATTCTAGGTTTCTACTGTTCTCCTTGCAAAAAAAGTATACTTCAGGTTAAGTAAACTTCAGGCCTCATTCCAAAGTTTGCTTTATGTAGGAAGTGTAGTTATGTTGATGAACAAGGAGTGTACGCGTAAGTGGACTGTTTGGCGTATTGGGACTAATGTGGCCCACTTTTTAGCATATGGAGGTATACTTTTCTATACTTTATGCCATAAAGTAGAAGTGCCAGGGCCTTTTAACACACCCACCTTAAGCTTGTAGCCGCATGGCACACACACACACATACGCACACACACGCAATCAGGGTCAACATGTACGCATCCATTTTTTCCCTCTGCTGCTGATTCTTGGTGTTTGTTTTTGTCTCCACAGGATCCATATTGCATTGATGGTTGTGTGTTATGAGCTCTCAGGCTGTGAGGCTATCGAGGTGAGGGGAGGAAATGAGGAGCCAGTGGTAATACTGCCCATTTTGGCACTGACAGGGTACAGGTGGCACAGAGGCCCTGCTTCATCCACCACTGATGCTCTCCTCGCTTCGCTTCTCCTCTCCTCTCCTGTCTACACAGCAGATAGTGTGGCACAGCAGCACTTATTTCTCTCCATCTCTCTCTCTTCTCTCTCTCTCTCTCTCTCTTTTACTCCCCCCACCACCACCCCACACTCACACCCACTGCTGCCTGTCCACCAACCTCAGCGGTAGTGACTCACTGTGGAGTTGTTGCAGGGAGGGAGGGGACTGACAAGTTTGGGCACCAGGGGCTTTACTTAGCAAGACTGCTCCACTCAAAGATCTAGCTAAATGGGGGTTAGATGTGGCTAGGCTTCTTTCAACTAAACCGTCAGAATTTATAGAAAATTTCTATATGGGAAAAGGTACACAATGCTATCTCCATACATCCATTCACCAATGCCAAGAGCGGACATAGTATTTCCATACTTCCATCCACAGACACGTAGATCTGTAGACAGCACTACAGACAGCAATAAATAAAACCTGATGGTGAAACCACAAAGTAAAGCCCTGTCCTTCAAGAATTAATTATTAATCACACTGCATGTTTTTGCTGTGTCTGAGAATATCCAACACTTATTTATGTATCGCAGATTTTGCAACCAAAGCTACAGCTAAATGCAGTATGCCTACACTATAGTGACATCGAACCTTTTTCATTAAACCATGCTGATACCAATAAGGGCTAACCTAAAAATGAAACTTGTGTTCAAGTTGAAATGTAGTAGTCTATAACAATAGGAGAAATCATTACTGTACAATATGGTTAAGTTTATTTATTTTGAAAGGTAGTTCTGTGGCTAACAGTTAGCTTGACATAAAATGCACCGTTTGCTGTTCCCTATGAAAAACAAAGTATTTCCTTTGACTTCACGGTTGTGGAAATGTTCCTGCAAAGTACCATTTTTGGCTGGCTCCACATGTTAATTATGGCAGAAAATACATTCTATTAGTTTTAGATGCTGGCTCAAATTGGTAGGGCTGTACTGATGTCATAAAAGCTTATTCATAAAGAGCACTTTATGAGACATTTCTGCTCTAACCAGAGACTTTGGAACACTGATGATTACAAACGTACACAATGAGAAAAATAATGCATTTGTATTTTAACACTTGGTTATTGGAAATGAACTCTAATGCACACTGTAAATGAAATTATTGACAGGGAAAATAGGCATAATAGCACCTTAAAACACATAGGCTACTTCTCCAGCATCGCTAGACACTAGACCCATGCTATTGTTTTCTTTTTCATACAGGCTTCTGTTCACTAGACCATTTCAAGAGAGTTTAATTATCAATGTCTTTCTCACATGGTTCGCTGATGATGTGATATAAACGAAGCGGAAGTAGTTCCGGAACAGAATGTTCAGCCATAGGTTTCCTTTTTACTGTTGAAACAGTCTATAAAATGCTATCCACACACTACTAGGCAATTAGGAGCAAATAAATGACTGATATTCACGCAATATAAAGTGACTGCAGGTGAAATGACCACAGGCGACAAATAATTAACTTCAAAGCTTGAGGCAACAAGTGGCAGGTCGATATACGCATACAATCGATATATGTACGCCCAGCTTAACTAGATAGCAAAGTGTTGCTTCTGAAGTAATCAGAATGTCCAATAAATCAAATAATTTGATACATTGCACCTCTGGGTGGCCTATGATAAGACATATGTAAAGACACTTTATAACAAGTAGCTTTAATATAAAAAATAGTTTATTTGTCATATTCTAGACTTTCTTGCCCTCTCCAAAGTTGATGTGATGTCTCCATTATTCCTGTCAACAATTATGTAATAAAAACCTTGTCTCAAATGTTAAAAACATTCCAGGGTTGTAGAAACATTTAAAAGCATAGCCCACTCATGAATGATTATGCATTGATGTACTGTTTATAAAACACAGTGGGATGACAATGGGAAGAGTATGGTGCTAATGTAGGCATACACAACTCATGGCAGGTAAGTAAGAGTCAAAAGTGTGTACCACACAGTCTTATAAATCAGGAATAATTGTGTCTGTATCTACATTATATACATACAAAGATTGAGTTTAATGCTGCTCTTTTTTCTTTGTTTTTTTTAAAAATAAGGCTGCTGGAGTGCACTCTCTCTCGCTCTGTGTGTGTGTGTGTGCGTGTGTGTGCGAAAGAGAATGAGGAGTGTCTGCAGCTGACTCTGTGAGTTGTGGTTTCAGTGGTCAGCACAGAAGGGCTGTTCTTTCACCGGGCTGCTGTCGTTTTGAGGTCAATCTCATTCCTTGAAAGTGATGACTGGCCATGACCACCCCCCACCACACCCCTACCCCATACACTCCTTCTTCTTGTCCTTCACTCCATCCACCCTCCTCCTCCTCCACTTCTTCTCTCTCTCACTCTCTCTCTCTCCCCCCTGTGGAGGCGGGGGGGGGGGGGGGGGGAGGGGGATGTAAATCGACATCCTTTCATCCAGATGCTGTCATCAGCGGCCAGGCTACTGGAGCTGAGTAACAGAGAGGGAATGGTGAACAGATAAAAAGGTGAACGATAGACAGATGAGGAAAAGGAGAGGTACTGGGGGTGGGTGGAGCAAAACTAATACATATAGATGCAATACACACAAACATACACAAACATGCACACACACAAACAAACACACACACACACACTTACTTTCTCTCTCTCTCTCACACACACACACACACAAAACATACAGATAAACACAAACACACAGAGACCCACACACCTAGATAATGCATATGCTGTCACTACTGCCACTGATGCAAATGTGTTTAACATCAAATGGCTTGGTATAACTCATCGTTTATCAGGCTCTACAATAACAGAACATTAACTGACTACCAATTTAAAAAAAAAAAAAAAAAAAACATGGCCAGTGTTGATGTTGTGAGACTCCCGTGTCTGGCAGGGTGGCTGGTGTAGACAGCAAACCCAAAGCAAGCTGTGAGGTTGTGATGAAGGGAGCTCCGTCTTTAATTATTCAGGAGCTGTGGGCCGTGAGCTCGTCCTCCACATCCAGCCTCATCTGCTCTCGCCTCACACAACTCAGCTCCTGCAATGGCCAAATGATGACTGCTGGGAAGAGTTTGCATGCATGTTTGTTTCTGTGTGTGTGTGTGTGTGTGTGTTTGTAGGTGCAGACACCTTATTCACTGAACCCCATAGCAACAGTAATAAAATAGAGGGTGAACTTCTCTGAGCATAACAGACATGTCAATTATGTGTGAAAAATGGCAGCCTAGAAGATAATCCATACAAGCATGAGAATGATTGTTGTTAATCAATGTACTATTTAAGTCAAAGGTGTGCATGTACACTCACACACACACATGCACACACACTCTCTCTCTCACACACACACACACACACCTCAGTGAGGAATGTCAATATGCAGCGCATGCAAACATTGCGTCTCTGTGCTCATGTCAGCTTGCTACATTGTTTAGTCTTTATCAGGCCATGGTGTCCTTCCTCTAACACTGACATTTGCTGGTGCTCCTTCCCACACTTTAGACCCATCCCACCAGACAACACCCCCCACACACCCACTCCACCTCCTCCCCTCACATCACACCGCTCTCCAGAGGTGCTCAAGCCAAGAGCGCCACTTCAGTGCTGACCTCACTGCTTTTATGAAGATGTCCTATTTCATGGTAAGTTTGACTCTCAGACTCAAACCGGGCTCTTTCAAACAGCCTAATAAAATCCCACAGGCAGGGAAGGAGGGAGAGAGACAGACAGAAAGGAGAAAGAAGGAGGGACCTAAAATAGACAGCATCCTTACATTGTCAGAACACCAAGAGGGTACATTATAATTGTACATGTTCAGAGACATAGAGACACAGAGACATAATTGTACATGTTCAGAGACAACTCAATCAATGATAGAGGCATTGATGTTTCTTCTCCCAAACAAAAACATTTAATTGTCAACAGATAACTATGTTTATTGTTAATCTGGTTCTTTTGTTACTGATGAGCTAACACACTTTGTGGTCTTAGTATGTGATTCATAGTTTCCAGTCTTATACGTGTCTCTGGTTTCTGATTATTTTGGAAAGCAAAAAAAGGTCTGTAGAGCTTGCATACAACAGAAACATAAAGGGAAAACACGGAGTCTGATAATCATGTAATATTGCAACCTTACAACAATCTTACAAACACATTGCATAGAATCTGTAAGAAAATATATCTTTGTTCACATTTTCTTAAAAAAAAAAAAAAATCTGCAGAGTCTTCCCTTTTATATACAGAATGGACAACAATAAATACTGATCACCCCCATGGAAAACAAAACACCATCCACAACTGAGTGTCTATATGTGGAGGGGGGGGGTATTAGTAATTCTACGTGCTAACAGCTAAACACGGTGGGTCAATATCAGCACTGTCCTCATTACTTAGGCTTAAGTCTAAAGTCAAGCACCACTCAATTGCCATGTGTGGTTGTTGCTACTGTGGTGGTAGAGGCGGGCGGTGGAGCTCGAGTAAAGTTTGGGGAAAAAAAAGTATGTCGTAGGTCACATCTCCATCCTTGGTTCTGGAACCCTCCACAAAGTGCAGTAGGTCTGTGTTGAAAGGATAAGAGCATCTGTTGTTCATCCAGGTGAAGAAATGGAGGGGAACATCTCATCGGCCAGGACATGACTTCGTCTCATTGAGGGCATGCCACAGGATGGACACCAGGTGAGAGAGATCTAACCGTTACGATACTGCTGCTCAAATCATTTAGCTAACTAGCCAAGGTCAACATATGAATTTAATAGCAAACTGGTGGTGACTTTCATCTGAGCATGACAGAGACCAATTAGGAGCAAGGCATACACCACAGTGCATGCAATGATGCAGCATTATCTGAATTATGTTGATGCCTGTTAACTAATTACTTAAAGGAATCATGAGGGGGCACAAGACAGTTTTGTAAATATTGTTGTTGGTATCTGATAATAAGCACTGAAAATTGAAAATTCATGTTGTGAGAAGCATATAAAAATTACTGGTCAGGAACACTTTTAAACCTCAAGGCGTGACATAAAAATATGCATTACCATGGAAACAACAATAAGGAGAACCAGCTGTAGAGCATTCGCAGATACAGTGTTTAAAATAAAACTGTTATTGTTTTATTATTTTTTATTGGTATTGTTATATACATGGCATAATTTGTGCTTTTGTTCATGTTTTTTAATTTCCTTTCATTTTTTAAAAAGAGAGACATCAGAAGAAAAGAGGAAACTCATACCAGCCTTCCAGTCTTATGGGGGTTAATCTCTTTTTCTCTTCTCGTCTTTTTTTTTAAAACACCAAATAGAGAGTTTTTTTTGTCTGGATAAACAGTGAGAGAAAGAGTGGTCCACTGTGGATGACTTGGACAAGTTGGATTTAAATGTGCTTTACCAACAGTAGCAAAGGCACCTGTGTATCGCTTCTTTAAGAAAAAAAATCTAAACAAAACACACACACACACACATACACACACACACACACACACACACACACTCACAAACATGCACACACACTGTAGTCCGTAGGGCTTGTCTTCATATGTGTGTAAGTCTCTCTCTCTCTCTCTCTTTCTGTGTGTGTTTCTGTGTATGTGTGTGTGTGTGTGTGTGTGTGTGTGTGTGTGTGTGTGTGTGTGTGTGTGTGCACGTGGGTCTGCTCCGGATGAGACCGCGAGTCCAGTATCATGTGGTGCCAAATCAAACCCCTCCCTCATCCCCCCAGTACACCCCTGCCATCCATTCCTCCATCTTGGACATAGTTCCATACAAAAATAAAACCCAAAATGGAAAACAACAACCAAAAAGCAAACAAACAAATATGTGTTATATATATATATATATATATATATTTTAAATCTGTTTTTGCTCCATGTACAGTCAACTTCGGAAGATGCAGCTTTTCCCAAGCTGAGTTATTTATAGCGATTCCTGATTTTCATTGGTGGAGAAGAGAGAGGGGTGTGTGGGCGGGAGAATGCAGAGGGGAAAGGAACAGAGGGACGAGAGAGGATGAGGAACTATGGCAGAAAGAGAAAATGACAAGATGATTCACACAAACAAAAGACAAAGATAGAAATTCAGAGTCAGTTCAAATCAGATAGACAGATAGAGAAAAATAGAGAAAGAGAGAGATGAGACACTACAGGAGACTGCTGGATACAGATGTGTGTGTGTGTGTGTGTGTGTGTGTGTGTGTGTGTGTGTGTGTGTGTGTGGATGGAGATGGAGCTGGGCTAGGAAGCCAGGGGTAGCTTTCCGGCTTGCTGTAGCCAGACTGGGGAGCGGAGTCTGGGAGGAAGGCCTTTCTGGTGTTGGGGCGGTGTACGTTTGGGGCGCGGGGGTTCGGTGGGGTCAGGAGGAGGTGGGGTGGGGGCCCGCTCCCCTCTCTCAGCTCCATAAGCACACACTGTTGGTGGTCTGGCAGGTGGAGGCGCTCTCGGCCGGGGACAGGTAGAGCTTGCCGCTGGGGCACACGCACACCTCATACACAGTCTGCTTGGGATAGGTGGTGCCCGGGGCCAGCAGCGGGTCTGCTGTGCCATGAGGAAGGTTCCCCAGGCGGATTGTGTTCGCGTTTAAAAAGATCTGCGGAGAGGACAGGGAAGGGAGGAGAAGAGAAGGGAAGAGAAGAGAAGAGAAGAGAGGAGAGCAGATGGGGGGGTGGGGGGTATTGAGTGATGGGGAGGGAGGCCAAGAAGGAGAAAAAGGACAAAGAGAGATTGCAGGGAAGAGATGGAGGAAGAAACAAAAGACTGGGTTAGTTTTGGAGGAAAAAAAGTCAGTTCATTAGATATACTTTTGAGGCAACGTAGGTGTGTGTCATGTCATGTTCGCAATCAGTCATCATTATGAATGCCCAATAACAGGATTCATCGGACATTTGAGGAATTTAGCATTTATCATATAACTCATGGTTACTCACATTCTGGACAATA
>PYXC01000363.1:2217500-2220000 GCA_015244755.2 Tenualosa ilisha
TAATGTGGGTTGTTCACAAGATCTCCATTTACAGCTGGTCCTTCCTTCTCCCCCAGTATGAATGCTTCACAACCAGGGTGTGGGTGTGGGTGTGGGTGTGTGATATTTCTTTCAATTGGTCCAAATTGACGCCATCAAATTGCTACAAGGAAAACACTCTTTGAGGGGACTTTGCAGAAATTCCTATTTCTTATTTTGTGTTAATTATAAGACAGATAATCACCAAGAACTTGTGAAAGTCTTATTTGTGGAGTCCAATTGTAAACTTGGCTAAGTTGGTCCACTAATATTCGCCATAGTGAAATCTCCCGTGCCCATCTTTGAAGAGTCGAGGGTAAAGAAACCGCAAAACCTTGCCGGGTTCTACATGGCAGCTTTAATGTTAGTCGGCTGAGGGCAGTTGAGGTACCGGCTTTTTCTGGGACCACTCTAAGGGCATTCTGTGAGGCATATTCAAAAAGTGCAGTGATCATGGACCAACTTTGCTTATGCTACAGATTTAGGAATGTAGGTTAGCTTCTGAGCATCTGGGGAGCTGTTTTCTCGGCAGGATGAGTCAGCGAATCTGTTGTCCAGATGACGTGACTCGGCCCAAGTGAGCGCACGGCACAGCTCTATCCCAAACTCCCCCAGGAGTGGCGTCTACGAAGCAACCACAGCGGGGCACTCAACCCCTGTTGCCCGACCACCATCTTGACCACAGGAGGAGAACAATTCCATTTTACACATTTGCGCACCATTTTCAGTGAAAGTCAACTAGAAAGCTCCTGTGTTGATAGAGGTGTACTGCTGAGTGGGTGCTATACTGCATGTTAAACACATGCCTCAATGTTTATAACCAACCAAACCATGCATACTAATTGTCAGATCCAAGAAGAATTGTTCATCCAGAACATGACCTTCAAATGGAGTCCCTGAGTGTTAAATTGTCAGTGATGTTTCTTTAGGATTGCTTTTGATCCCTTCCCTCTCATTTGAAAGCAACATCTTGCAGCTCATAAATGTTTTACGGTTGGCTGATATTAATGGATGAATTAATAAAAAGACAATCAAAAAACACCATACGTGTGCACAATATGTGCACTTGCATAGCCTTTAATGGCAACAATTTTACAGGGCTAAAAATGACACTAAAGATTAAATACCACTTTTGCATATTCAGCCACATTTAGATCTGCAAATCCCCCCATTATGGTGAATTGTAATTTAAATCACTACTTAAATAATAAAAAAAGCAATTTGTGCCTTTTTTTCCCCCCTTGCCTACCCTCCTGACTTGTTCTCTTCCCTCATTAGACACAGATGAAACGTACAGTGTAGCCATTATGTTTAAACATGGTGATCTCAACCAGAAAAAGCCAATTTGCTGCCTACATATCTTACACGACACCAACAGCACTTCTGCTCATCTTGAGCTTGTTTGAAGTCCACCCAGCAGAGAGCAAAAATGATGACCCTCTCTGTTAACGTGAGACTCTGTTGTAGTCGACATTCAGTATCTGTGCTGGCAGTGGCTCCTCAATCCTGGCTGCATTTCACGAGCCAGACCGCACTCTGATATGTATACACATAAGCTCTGCTGCAAGACTGCCACAATCAAAGTGTTTTGACATGAAAGCTGCCATTTCAAGAACAGCCCAGTGTCCAATGCAGATAACTGACATACAGACGCAGAGTGGTTAGTAGGTGATGTCATGGCAATCATCTCAGTTTGCCTTTTTCTCTCTAATGATGGATTGCCAGGCTGTCTGTGAATGATGGTAAATAATATTGGATTTACAAATGCAATATCTCTCGCCCACTCCCCACGCTGAGTGGGCCCACTAGAGAGATCCTGGAGATAAAAACAATGCCCTTCATCCCATCCTGCCCAGTATGGAGAGCACGACTACAGCCAGGTGCAATGGAAAATACCAGGACTTTCAGAGATTTCGCTTGTATCTTTGTTTGCATTAGTGATAATAAATCACTTTAGTCTAGGTGGGTTTTGTAATTATGAATAGTTTAATATCTCATTTATCAATGCTTCATCAATTTTAAAGAATTTTCAAGCTATTGCAAATAGTTTTATGATTTACCATTCTATCTATCTATCTATCTATCTATCTATCTATCTATCTATCTATCTATCTATCTATCTCTCTCTTTATATATCTTTATATACACTTGCATGTTGTTGAATTATTTAATTATTTAATTATTGAATCGATCAGCACTGATTACCAGGTCTAGTCTGACTGATGACTGATGTGTCAGGCATGTGCATTTCAGTGTGCGAGACCTCTGATGATGGATGATGATTGTGTGCATGATTGCAGGACTCACATCTCCCTCTGTAGACTCCAAGGTGAGGTCCTTTCGACAGGAGGCCTTGAACTCGCCGACCCCTGCGTTCACCTCCACCCCTTTGGGTGCTTCCAGGGAGAGGGTCCTCGTTGGAGACTCTAACCTACACACAACCCACAGAACACACGGTTGTCAAAGATAACATAGCATAACC
>PYXC01000363.1:2225000-2242500 GCA_015244755.2 Tenualosa ilisha
GGAAAACTCCTTCCTCTAAGGCTTCCTGGGGTTAGGGGAGTAATTCCCTGGCTCCTCCCTTCACAGGCAGCTGTTTCTAGAGTTTATTACAGCTCCCATTGACCGGCAGCTAACTCACTGCCTTCAATGATGTCTTTACTTCACCTCTCTTATTTCCCTGCTTTATTTGTTTGTTTGTTCTCTTATTCTGTATCTCATGTGAGAGAAAATAATAAAAAACAACCAACCAAACAAACAAACAAACAAAAAAACAACACAATCCTATGTCATCTTATGTTTTGTTTTCTGTGGTGGCCGATGTAAACCTAAAGGGTTGATTATGAAGAAAAAGGAAAAAAAAAAGATAGTTCTGAGCTTAACAAAGCCATGAGCAGTCAGAGGGGTCATCAGAGTGCTTATATAATGCTGCAGAAATCTCTGGGCTGCGTCCAGCCTCCTCCTCCTCCTCCTCCTCCTCCTCTTCATCCTCCTCTGAGCTCAGGTGTGCAGTAAGATCACACTAAGCCTCCTCTGATCCCCAGCTCTCCCCTCCCACCCCCACCCCCACCCCCACCCTCACCACCTCGCAGGCTGCTCCTGGCAACTCTGGCCAGGGGGTCCAGGGGGTCGTAATTAAGAGGAGGAGGAACAGGGGGAGGAGGAGGAGGAAGAGGAGGCTGGAAAATGAGTTAAAAAAAAAAAAAAAAAAAAAAACGTCAGGAGGAAGCAGCTTGTCAGCATCGAGTCCAGGCCCCTGGTGTGCAGTAGTTTGGAGGCCCGTTGTCAGTGGGTGTGTTGATCAAAGTCCAGTGTATTCAAATCCATGTGCTTTTTATTGCACCGCTCAGACTGCCAGTATGGCAGTGTTTGATGTTGGCACATCCCATGTCCAAGATAAACACAATCACACACAGACACACACATATATAAACACACACACACACACACACACACACACACACATATGCAGGTGCAGACAGAAAATGTGGAAGACAAAATAGGTTTATGTAGGCTTTTGTGTAGTGTGACAGACTGGTACTGTGAAAAATGCAGTGCATAGTAAACATGTTTCTAACTACACATATACAGAGATGCACATACACACCTACACACCTACACACACACACACAAACACACACAGGCTCCACACACATACACAGGGGGCTGTCTTGGAGCAAACTTGCTATTAAGCTAATTTGATCTGAGGGGTAAGTCATGCACTCAGACATATTTGCAGACGTGTGCACAGACAGATGCACAAGCACACAGGCGCTGGGTGCATCAGCATATGGACCCCCCACCCCCCTGCTCCCTGAGCCCTGTGAGTATAACAATAAGGCAAAATAAATGATGATGGCATTAAAGCATGATGCTTGATGTGATGAACTGAAACAAATGCTCCTAGTCAACCCATCTGGGTAATTCGTAGCGCAACAAAGTACAATGTTGTCATAATCGGCTTCTTCTCGATCATCTCTAAATGTTTAGTATGATTTCATAAATATTGTGCAGACATGTGAAACCAGCACAAACTGCACTTAGAGAATAGAGCCTTGCGATGCAGCAACACAGATATCTGGCATGTGAAACCTGTTTAAACAGACTCAGCCACACAGGCGTGTGGAAAATCTGTTTACACACACAGGTTTCTGGTTTCCCACCTGTTCAAGACCGCAGAGAGCTCTGAGTGCTCCGTGGCATGCTGTCAGCTGAGCAGACTGACACACACATTTCTGGCCAACCTTTTTCTCAACCGGCTGCTTTATTCTCGCAACCTCATTTTCCCCTTCTGCTCTCTGATTTTTATTTGAATTTGCAATTGGGTCAATATCCATAATTTCTACTTCCGCTCACCCTACTCACTCTTTTTTTCTCTCTCCTCCTCCTCCTTCCTCCTCCTTCACCCTTCTTCGTCTCTTTCTCTCTCTCTCTCTCTCTCTCGTTCCCCCTCTTCCCTTCATATTCTCCTGATTACGGTCTCCTCGACATGACTAATTTGACTAATCAACGATGAATAAAAAATGAAGTGAAAGCAGAAATATCCTCGTTGTGCAATGTCCCATTAAGTGGGCCAGGCGGATGAATAAAGATGGGCTTGGGTCTCCCACTGAAGGGCAGCGGGAGGAGGATCCGCATAGCGGTGGGTAGGGTGGGTGGGTGGGGGGGGTGTAACTTCCTATACAGCTTCATTTTATCTTATTATGTACTGACTCTTACCTGATTACAATACAAGATGGCAAAGCCATAGGTATCAAATGGGAATAGATTGGCTGGGGGGGGTTGTCAAGATTGTTTACATGACATCAATGCTCTGTTGCCGAGTAGCTTATACAAACAAACAACAGAGGGGTTTTGGTGAACCTTTTACTTCCCCTCTCTCTCTGCTCTGTTGGAGTTGACCCGCGCACTGGGTATGACTCAGCTGAGGTTGATATTGCTGGGAATATCGATAACACTGCGCTCCCTTTTGAAGTCTCTCATCCAAAGGGCTGGACTTTTCCTCAAGGTTGGACTGGAACGGCCTCTGTGTCAGCCCCCGCGGGTGGTCAAATCAATTCCCACCCCATTTACCCAAGCCAAATTAACTGATGCCTGATGAAATGGTAGACCGCGTTCTCTTTCCTGCTTTTTAGCTTCCACACATTTTTCTCATGTTCACAAAACACACACACACACACACACACACACTCTTCTTGTTACTTTCAACCCCAAAGACAGGAAGCTAATAAAACCTATAGGCTGGACTCAGTGTCAGAATCAATGGGGAAGATGGTTAGGGGGAAGAAAGCATGTATTAGCAACGCTTGTATTAAAAAGCCTTACTGGACTAAAGCCTCAAGCTAACAATGTCACTAGCAGAACTCACCTTGACAAAATACCAAAGGATGGATAGAGAGAGAAACAGAGAGAGAGAGAGAGAGAGAGAGAGAGAGAGAGAGAGAAACAGAGAGAGAGAGAGAGAAGGGCGATGTGACTCACAAAAACTCTTCCCAATCAGAGGCAATATTTCATTGTCTAAAAGCCAGTTCATAAATAATAAAGGGCCTGCCTGAGGCAAGTTCAAACCTTGGCTCGCCAAGAGAGCAAGAGAGAGACCAAAACAAATGAAACGTTAAAAAGGGAGAAAGAAAAAAGGAAGGAAAAAACACCCTTAATGGCAGAATGACAGGTAGAACTCTGGCATCTTCTGAAAATCCAAAATTCCTTTACAGAGTTTTCAATGTACAAAAGAAAAGAAAAGGAAAAGAAAAAAAAAAACTCAAAAAAAAAAAAAATTGTCCTAAGAGACTACCATGTTTTAGTGCCAATAGCCACGGCAACACCTTAGCATTCTGAAGTTCTTCTGAGCAGCCAAAATATATTAAATAACCATTTCATAGTAGAAAAGGCACCTAATGTCTTTCCAGTAAGGTAATCTTACATTCAAATAAATATATAAATACAACCCATAAAGCACTGAGAAAGATTCAATTCAATTCACTCCACTTAATTTTTTCCCTTGCCATTATTTATGAGGGGGGGGCTGAAATATGAAGGCTATCTAAGTGGATGGCAGTGCAGTAATTTATCGGCAAATGAATTTCTGAAGGATCACAGAAAAGGAAGCAAGAAAATCTCTCAAGGTCTTGAAATTTAAGAGTGACGGATGAAGGCTGATGTTGAGGGCTTCTGTGACCCCCATCCAAGTGATTTCTGACTTAAAAAAAAAAAAAAAAAGTTTAGAAAGAACGTGAACTTTGGCAAAGAAAGAAATAGCACAGAAACTGACAAAGAAACCACAAGAAAATACTTCAAACTTGTTTGCAGTTGTCAGGCGGCTGCATCCATCTCTTCTCCTCTGTGCACCCACTTTAATTTGTGTTGCAACAGATTTAACTCTCACACTGTAAAACCCCAGCATATGTCATTAGTCCTTAATAGACTCTGTCAAGTCATTACATGTTCATTTACTTTAACTGCATAATTTGGTACTTATGGAGTGAAAGAAAGTAGTGGAGAGAGAGAGAGAGAGCGAGAGAGAGGACGCAGAAGAGGGTATAAAATGGGCAAAAACAGACGATGTGGGCAGTACCTGCTTTTCTACCGCAATGCCCAGTGCCACTGAGGGGAGTTCAAACCAATTGCCTGTTTTATATAAGACCAGTGAAGGCTCTACGGAATGTTGACGGTGAAGTGAGAAAAGATGAAGCCTTCAAAATGGAGGACCATAAAATGGCGAATTAACCCACGCTAAGGGCCGGCAGGACCAGAGCAGTGGAGGAGGCTAAATACATATAGAGAAATGGGTATGGGCAATTAGAGGGGTTAAGAGCGGAGAAAAGAGAAAGCGGGCAGAGCAAAAGAAAAGAAAAGAAAGAGCGAAGTGAGAGAGAGAGAGAGAGAGAGAGAGAGAGAGAGAGAAAAGCAATATGTAGACGCAGCATGCAATGTTTTAATTACAACAAATTACTTGAACAGCCATACACTGCAATCATCGTATAATGGTGGTTGTATTGCTTAATATGAACCCGGGAACACTAAAACTGATCGTGTTTGTACATAACATTAAATTAGGAACTGAAGTTCAGCTAGTAATATTACATTCATTAGACAGATGTCTGCATCCCACTTGTTTTGCCTTTGCAGGCATGACGAGATTGACGATGGGAGATTGTCTGCTCTGTCAGTAAATGCCTGCCTAAAGACGTTCAGTCAGGTTATTTTGAGTCCCCTCTCTCCTGCATAATGAAATGGCAACTAAGCCTCCCCTAACAGTGACAAGAGTAATGAAGAATGACTCTACAATGCATCCCTAAAACTCATTTCACTAGAACATTTAATTAAACACAATGTTGATAGGAGTATTTCTGATTAATTAAAGACCTATCTGCTAATTGCAATCCTGGTAAAGGATGTCAGGCTACACATGTATAAAGAAAGGTAATCATATCCATGCACACAGAGTTACTTAGCTAAAGTGTCTTTGGGGAATGAAAAGTAGACTTGTCTCAGTGATAAAAAAAATGACAAAATGTGCTAAATCATAATCATGAATCATTACACAAGCGACTCAAAGCAAAGCTATGCGGGGTGGTCAAATGAAGGCAGAGAGAGGGAGTAGACTAGAGATTAGTCAAACTTTCAGTCAAATCTCTCTCTCTCTCTCTGTGTTTCTGTGTGTGTGTGTGTGTGTGTGTGTCTGTGTCTGTGTGTACATGTGTGTGTATGTGAGAAAGAGAACATACGTTTTTAAGAGGGTGTATGTTTGTGAGCGTGTCTACAAGTGAGCACGAGTGTGTTCTGGGGTGTGTGTGTGTGTGCGTGTTTGTGTTTGTGTTTGTATGTGTGTGTACATGTATCTGCATGTGCACAAGTGTGTCTTGGTGGAGGTGTGTGTGTGTGTGCATGTGTGTGTGTGAAAGAGTAGGTATGATTTGTGTGTGTGTGTGTGTGTGCATGTGTGGTGTGTCTGTGTGTGCACGTGTATGAGTGTGTGTTCAGTCTAGCAGATTGGCTTCTACTGGAGCCCGAGACATTGATGGAGAGTGTGGGAGGAGTCTTTGACCTTTAAAGGCAGTGTATGGAGGTGGACATCACAGGGGCCAGCAGGCCATGGACACTGAGGCGGCCGCCTGCATATTTAACACTGGGACCATTTGTCCTCTACCTCTCAATGAATATTTTCATGATGCGGCTCTAAACCACAGAGTCAAATCCTGAATATCAAAGCAGAAGGATACAGAGCCTCTGTATAATGCACCTCTTGTAAAGGCTGAAAGCCTGATTGAATCACACCCCCTTCATTACTGTTTCTGGTCTCTTTCTGCATTGTGTGCAGACTGCCATTACAGTGATCGGCCACAGTTTTGCTCTTTGTTTTTCATCTCTTTTAGCTTCCTCCCTTTTGTCTAACTCATCCTATCGCTCCCTTTCTTTCTCTCTTGTTTTTTCCTTCTTTCTTTCCTCCTGTCTGTCTCTCCCTGTCCATTTTCCCATCTCTCTCTCTTTCGCTCTCTCAGGGCCTTCCTAAAGCATACATTGCTCTTTGATCCCCCGGATTCCCTAAGCTCTTGCTTTAGTAAACAGTCCTGCTCTGTCCCTACTGTCTGTGAGAGCTTATCTCCTGAGGTGACAGTTTCAGTTTCCACTGCTGAGAGCCACTGGGCCATTTTGTGTTTATGCGAGGCTCTCTGGTGGCAAAGCCAATCTCTTTCTTGGTCTCCAACACCCCCCCCCCCCACCGCCCGCCCGCCCCTCTCTGTCTGTCTCTGTCTCCCTCTCTTTCTAGGTCTTTCTCTGTCTGTCTCTGTCTTTCTGGGTCTCTGTTTACTGATGGACACAGATGTGTGGGTACGTGGGCAAGCCTTACTTGAGGTCCTGGAAGGGCTCCGCTCGGACGTGAGACGTCTCCACCGAGTGCTCGAACACCACTCCCTCGTTGCCTGGGGGAAGACCAGAGAGGACGTCTACATTAGTAGGCTTAATGAATAGCCAATGCAAAGTAATTGAGAAAAATCGCCATCATATTCATCACTACACAAACAGGCTGCTGGTGCACTGTTTCCCTGGTAACCTGCTAAACAGAATGTTGATGGGAAAACAACAAATGCTGTCCCTAATGGAAAAGACAAACGCTGTTGTGATATTATTTGGCTAGTTAGCTACTTTCTAGCACGTCTGTTTTTTTGGTCCAGAAGCACGAGGCACCAGCATCATGTAGTGTTCCTTGGGCCTGTAATTGACATTAAAAGGCAAATACAGTCTTCCTCAACTTTTGGCCTCGCTTATTGATGACTGCTAATGAGTCCTTTGAATATTAACGAGTCTCGGTGAAAAGGCCTTGGATCGGAGGTAGGGAGAATTTAGACAAGATTTTTAAAAAATATCCCCAGCTGGTCATCCAAGGACAATTCACTCAACGCCTTGTTCATTAAAGGCCCTTAATGACATCTCAATGTCCGCTCCAAGAATAGGTGAGCTGGGGTAATGATGTGGGGAAAGTGTGAGTGTGAAAGAGAGAGGACAGTCTCTAGGGTCCAGACGGACAGACAAGTACAGTAGAAAGACTCACTCTGTGACACACTCAGACATAGTGAGGCAGACATACTATCCACCATGCTATCCGCTATACTATCTGCCATACTATCCCCCATACTATCCACAATACTATGTCATTCTATCCCCCATACTATCTGTCATACTATCCCCCATACTATCCACCATACTATCTGTCATACAATCTGTCATACTATCCCCCATACTATCCACCATACTATCTGTCATACAATCTGTCATACTATCCCCCATACTATCTGTCATACTATCCCCCATACTATCTGTCATCCTATCCCCATACTATCCACCATACTATCTGTCATACAATCTGTCATACTATCCCCCATACTATCCCCCATACTATCTGTCATACTATCCCCCATACTATCTGTCATCCTATCCCCATACTATCCACCATACTATCTGTCATACAATCTGTCATACTATCCCCCATACTATCTGTCATCCTATCTGTCATCCTATCCACCATACTATCTGTCACACTATCCCCCATACTATCCACCATACTATCTGTCATACAATCTGTCATACTATCCCCCATACTATCTGCCATACTATGCACAATACTATCCGCCATAGAGGACAAAATGAGAGGAGGTGCAACAAGGGAATGGGTGAAGGTGAAAGAGAGAGAGAGAGAGAGAGAGAGAGACAGACACAAGGGATAAAAGCATGGTAAGAGTGTGAGTGGGTGACGAATGAAATGATAAAGAGTAGAAGAGAGAAGGCAAAAGTCAGAAAAAAACACTTGAGACTCAAGAAGGCCAACAAAGAAAAAACTGTGAGAAGGCCAAAGCGAGAGGTTTAGATACATTGTGTAACAGAAAGAGTAGACAGAAAAGCAGAAAAAGAGACATAACAGAAGAGAGAGGGAGAGGGTGTGGGTGTGGAAGTGTGGGGGTGTGAGGTGGGGTGGGGTGGGGGTGTGGGTGTGGGGATGTAGAGGGATGGAGAGCTCCAAAGTGATCCTCATTTATTCTGCCTGAGCCACAATTAGCCTCTCTTCACTGATCTCCATCTTCACTGCAGCTCCTTCTCTTCTTCCCTGCCAGGCCACACACACACGCACACACACGCACACACACACACACACACACACACACACACACACACACACACACACACACACACAAACAACCATCTCTCTGAACCTGGCTGATGAATGACAGAATCCATCACTTCCATCCCCCTATTTACCACCACCCCCCCCACCTCTCTCTCTCTCATTGGAGCCCCCTTCTATCTCTTTCTGAGGAGCCGTAATGGACAGCTATGTCCAATTACAGGGCAGCCATGAAGGGCAGCCAACCCATCCTCTGACCCTGAGCGTTTCCACTTGACCTTGCCTGCTACTCGTTAAATGAGTGCAACAACATGAGGGAGAGAGAGAGAGAGAGAGAGAGAGAGAGAGAGAGAGAGAGAGAGAGGAAGTTGGACAAACAAACCATGGGTTCCTCAATTTCTGACTACATTTTTATTCTCTTTTTCTCTTTCTCTGTCTCTCTCTCTCTCTCTCTCTCTGTGTGTGTGTGTGTGTATGTGCGTGAGAAAGAGAGAGAGAGAGAGAGAGAGTTGAATGTTTGGAACTAGAATGCCAAGATGTTATGAGTGTCAAATGACTAAGTATGAGAGTGTGGCCCACAGTGTGCCTGAGACCGTCATTCATGCTGTCCAGCAGCTCTGTGGGTGTGTCTGTGTCTGTGTGTGTGTGTGTGTTGTGTGTGTGTGTGCGTGCGTGTGTGTGTGTGTGTGCGTGTGTCAACCCTGGACTGTCAACAGTATGTCAAGTAGGGATGTAAATCTGCAACTGTGTTGACTCTCTTACTCTCCCTGATGTTGATGCTACTGTGTCTGTGAATCTCTCTGTGTGTGTGTGTGTGTGTGTGTGTGTGTGTGTGTGTGTATGTGTGTGTATTTGAGTATGGGGGGGTGCTCATTGCACATTACCTGTCACTTTGAGTTTCTCAGTGCCAATGCTGATCTCCTGCTCATCTGCAGAGAAGAGTACTCTCTCTCCATCTCTGCTGCGCACCTCAAACCTCTGGCATTGTGCTTCCACCATCTCTGCGCCTACAACACACAGACACACAAGGTGTCAAAACACCCAGTAATGTACAGAGAATGAAGCTTCTTGCTGTTTAATCAATAAAATTACATCCTTTTTGCTTGGGATTCATCAGTTGTAACACAGAGAGTTGGTCTATGCTTCCTAGAGGAAGATGATTTGTTTTGCACCCGGTATGTCCCGGAAGCAGTACGTGCTCGGCCCGCGTCTCTGTGCTAAAGCTGCTCAGAATACACAAACCAGTCATAAATGAAACAGAGCATCTCTGATTGTCTCCGAGAAGGCCAAACCCCAAGGCCAAAAGGTGAACCCCAGAGAGCGGCCAAAGACAGCGCGGCCCATGGCTCCGCCGCAGCTCTGAGCCTCATGCGAGGAGATTGCCTGGATGTGGTGAGAGCACGCACACGTGGACCGGCGCACCAATGTGCACAATGAGATTGAGGTTAAGCGCGACCCCGTGGACTCTCCCGACCCCTCTGCTCGGCTCCCCCGACTTCGGGCCGTCCGTCCGTCTAAGCAGGGATGAAGGGAAGGGTCACGGGGGGGGGTCACAGAGGACGGGAGGTGGTTGACTCTCCCCGAAGGACTATTATTTACCGAGCTGCAGGCCTTTCCTGCATGCATAGTGTTAAGTGCACATAGAGCTCAGGCCCAGCTCTGCTGAGAAAGTGCTGGATTTGGTAAGCGACTGAATCCATTTGAAAGTCAATGGGGGGATTAGGTAGTTAAAAGGTGAAGCGATTTGAATAAGAGCCGATGGATGTTTCCTTGATGAGAGGTAATCTGTCGGGTTAAACGAGCTGGAATTATACATCACTTAATAACGACATGACGGGTCAAGTTCTCTCCGGGACAGAGAAAACAACACACAAGCTACACTGTATACGTTTGCATGTGATTTACTTGTTATTCCGAAAACTCTGGGCAAAAAGGCAAATGTTAGGCATACTGTTTGAATTCAAGAGCAGAAATATTGGATTGAGTACATGCTAATGATTATAGGATGTGTCAGTGCACAAAAGAACCTAGAGGAAATATATTGGAGGTGGCCGTTGTCAAAACACAAGCAATTCTATGAAGCTGTTTTAGTTAAAACAGCAAATTGACCAAGTGGCTTACCATTAATCTGAGCGTTTTTGACATCAACACTCCCTAATACATGTGAGTTATTTTCATCAGCAAGGCTGTTCAAAATGTATCCATCTATCATCTGTCTCAGATCATCACATTCACTGTGACAGATGTCAAACGTGTACTGGATGAAACTTGCACTGGATGATGGGACATGTCTGTCCAAGTGTTCCGGCCCTGTCTGTGGGAAAGCTCTACTGATGAGCTCTGGCCTCCTGCTCACCTGTAATTGCATGAGATTCAGGAGAAGGTAAGTCCTTAACCTGTAGCGAGCCCGACACGACCCCAGCCTCAGGAGCACGCAGCCATGATGAACCACATTCGGAATTCAGAGAGACAACTGTTACAGAATTCAATTAAGGAGGTTCAATGGGACACCACTGCACAGCAGCGATACACTCAAGGTAGATAAAAATTATGTCACTTTGAAAAAAGGGATAAGGTTTTCATAGTCGTAATATTTTGTTTGCTGAATAGTTAAATACTGATTTTGCCTTTGATTTTTGAGTCCTGGCCTATGGTATCCATGATAAACTTGTACAACTTCATTATTGGCCTGCATTCAGCGTTAGCCTAGCTGTTAGCAATGTGATGTCACCCCTTATGCCCATCTAGCACATGGATGTGAACCAGTGTCGCACGAGTTGGCAGACACTGGTTCACATCCCTGTGCGTCTACATCCTCTCATTCCGCTATCCTACAGCGTATACGGCTGATACTGAGCAGCCATGGCCAATGGGATTCCAGTTAGGGGATTACATAGACACAAGCGGATGCAGCCATGACCACCATAAAGCGAGTCCTGCGGTCGCGGCCAATGGGAATGCAATAGAAATCTCCAAATCTTTTCAGAGGCTGTAGATCAGTGGGAATAAAGTGATCTCTTTGTGCATAACGTATGGTCCAAAACGTGTATGTGTGTCTTTGTGTGTGTGTGTGTGTGTGTGTGTGTGTGTGTGTGTGTGTGTGTGTCTGTGTGTGTAGTAGGGGGAAACATTAGGATTTGGAGGCACTTATGTAGCATCAACCAGAGGCAGCCAAAGTTTAGCAAGGCGTCCGCTGGAGAATCATATGGATCCGCCCCAGCAGAGGCACTCCAGACACCAAAGAGACTGGGGGAGCTGTCTGCTCTGGTAAGGGCGTTACAAAGGCATGGAGCCAGTCAAAAACATTGCTTGGATCACAATACACTGAAGCTAACATGTTAACATGGGGGAGCTAACCAACCGGAAACCTCTGAAGCTTACATAACAGTAGCAGAAGCTGAAGTTTAATCCTATTTGTGTGTACTTGTGTTCTGCACACACACGTCTGTGTGTGTGTGTGTGTGTTTGTGTGTGTGAGTTAATGAAAGAGACAACTTCTTGGTGAGTATGTGAGCATGTATTGCATGTGTGTATCTATGTGCATGTGCATGCATGTGTGTGTGTGTCTTTCTCCTACGGGCAAATGTATGTGTGTGTGTGTGTGTGTGTGTGTGTGTGTGTGTGTGTGTGTGTGTTTGTTCATCTGACGTGTGCTCCGAGACTGGGATTTGGGAGTACTTATGTACCATTTGCCAGCGGTGTCGTAGCAGTTTAGCAAGGCACACAGCAGAGGATCATCAGGAGCCATCCAACCGGAAGCACTCCAAACAGCCACCGCGGGGAGCGAGAGGATTGCTGATCCCTGCTCTCTTTCACTTAAGTGCAAACGCACACACCCAACCAGTGCCCTGCTTTGTGAATGGCAGAGGTTTTCTTTTTTCCCCCTTACTCACTTACTTCTTCAATCCAAACAGTTATAAAATGCCTTCTTCAACTGTGTGTAAAGATGTGTTGCTGAATGCTGTTGATGCTTTCACTTCTAGCCACGCACACACACAGAGGTTGAAAGTTGTACTAAGGAGATCAGAGCTGACCTTGCAAAGAATATGTGTTGTGATGGATCTCAGGCTAAAGCAGATTTGGGAGGAGGCTCAGCATTGCCTTTTCTGGTTGTGCACTGGGTCTCCTTAGAGGCTGCTTGTAGTTGGACTCTTGCTAGCTTTGCTGCACAGCTGAGGGAGGGACAAGCAAGGGAGAAGCAACAGTCTTGAAGTTTGCTGGCCAGATTACCATCAAATCCCCATGTGTTTCATGGACCCTGGGAGACACGCAGCGTGACACCGCATGTGTGTGTGTGTGTGTGTGTGTGTGTGGAGAGAGAGAGAGAGAGTGTAGTGTAGGGGTGCAAAGTAGAGAAATTACAATAATTGTATCTGTATTTGTTTGATGTTAAAATAAATTCTATCTGTCATTCTTCTGATATTAAAACCGATCTGTAATTATGGATGGCTTATCTCAGGAGTGGGGACTGATCTGAATCAGAATCAGAACTATTTTTAGGTCAACTGGCAAGTAACTTTTCTAATGCTCAAATATCCACTTTGATACTGTATCTGTCATATCATCTGAACACATGCTATCCTTTGACATACTGTCAAAATCAAATTAAATCACATTAACATTTATTCAATATTAATTCATTAAAAATAACCTTTTTGCCTACAATGAGAGACGAACGAGGAATATATGGTTACTTAATACTGTTTTACATCTGAATGGGAATACAAAACTAATTCCCTCCTTGACAAGGCAATGGGACTAGTCCACACCTTGGATGATTTGAAAGAAGGGTATTTTGCTTTTTTATGAAATATTTCATCATGATAAGTAGTCTAATTGTGGTAGCAAACAAATTATAAAATTATTATACAATTCAATTAGCAGTAGTTTAGTTGTTGTCATGGATTAGCATATGTTTGAAAGATATTAAACCTTTATAAAATAATACAAAAACATTTTAAATTTAAGGTAAGAATTGCTATAGTGCCACTTGCATTTAAAGGAGAAATCTGGCCGCTAACACTGACTGAATAGGGCAAAGTAACCAGTTCAGCTAGTATTAGCTGCTGCTTCGTTATTTGGCCTATGTTGTATCAAATTCTTCTCCTTACCGACAGCATTCAGTGACCAGGAACAACAGGGATATGGATAGGATGACATGGATGATTCACATCAAATTTCTCCTTTAAGACCTATTAAGTGAATGTCAATGCACACTATCACCATTGGCCATGGCAGTCTTAAAAATGATGTTATGTTTAGCTATATCTGTAAATGACGCAATCTGATTGAAACTGTTGACACAACACGCTACATTTTAAGGTTGCGAGTGTGGATGTCAGAGAAGCTTGTGCCCACTCAGCTGCCTTTGAATAATGCTTAAAGATTTCGTTTACCAATTATAAGCTAGAAATTGTACAGTTGGTTAAAAATGGATTTTGGTGGCACTTAATGAGAAGAAGTAACGCAGTATAAGCAGCAGCCTTTGGTGCGAAAAAACACCAACCCTGCCAATATTCAGAATCATTTGGGTTTTTTTTTTTTTGGAGTCTGAAAATGAATTTGGATTCAGGCAAACTCCTGAGCATAGTGGCCCATCCTCTTCTCTGGCAATCCTTTCCATTCCTCCAGTTAACATCAGTTCCACATCTCCACGCTCGCCCCCTCTGCTCCTCTTCTCTCTCTCGCCACGTCAGAGCACACAGTCGAGGGGTGGCACAGGCGGGGCCCGGCGCTCGCCTGCCGGAATGGTGGTGGTCGGCCGGTGACGGTGGCGGCAGACGCCAGTCGTTGTGGGTGTCAATTAGCCGCCAAAGTGAAGAGTCAGTCATAATAAAGCTTCATTAGCCCAGATCAATCCCTTCCCCTGGCTGACGGGCTGGCTGACTGCACGCTCTGACAGGCTTGCATGCAGCCGATGCAGTCGCCACAGGCGTCCGCGTATACTCCACCCCGCCTGGCTTCACTCGGCCACGCGAGACACACACACACACACACACACACACACACACACACACAAACACATACACTGCCTGTCGCATATATCCACTACAGTATGCACTTCCTACGCTGGTCTGCTTCATTTAAGCTGCCTTTCACTCACAGATTTCGACAGATGTGTGTATGCACTACACACACACACACACACACACACACACACACAGCACAGCACATCCAGACCATACCCAGAAGCTACAAGAGCTGAAAAACTATTGCTTGCGTTTAAATTCCATATATATGAATGTGAATGTCTGTTGAATTTCAAAACATGGTAAGTAAGTTATGTGTGGGTATTAATAAGTTGTGTTTAAAAGGATTTGCAATTAGAGGTTGTAGTTTTGTGTGGCATGTCTAATTAAGGTCATCCATACATGCGTGTAAATAATTAGACGTGTAAAGAGAGACTGAAGAAGTAAGGGAGAGGACTTAATGAGTTGTGTCCCCGGGTTTGAGTAAACATCCATGCAAACACACACAGACACACAAACACACACACACACACGCACACACACTCACACACACACATACACACACGCACACACACACAAACACACACACACTCACACACACACATACACACTCACACACACACTCACGCACACACTCACACACACACACACACACACACACACACTCACACACACACTCACACACACACACTCACATACACACACACTCACACACACAGAGACGGTACACAGTTGCGATAACCCCATTGGCTACAGACGGATGAAGCGCAAAAAGAAAACAAGAGGAAAACAGGGAAGATGAGGCTAATTTGCCAGAGTAGACTGTGCATGTTAGTGCACTAGCTCACAGATACAGCATCCGCATTTCACACTCCCTCTCCTCCGCTTTTATTTGCCCTTAATCTCAAGTCTTTTGTGCTTTTAGATGCTGCTGATAAGCGTCTGGGGAGAACTCATTAATATAAAGCGTCAATTTATGCACACGTTTGATTAATCCCTACTTGACCGTATTAGAGTGATGCCACTCTCTCACAAACGCACATGGAACACAGGAGCGCAGGGCCTCCGAGAGAGAGATAGAGAGAGAAGGAAAGAGAGAGAGAGAGAGAGAGATATACAGCATGCACACAAGAGTGCAGGGCCTCCAAGACTCGAGAGAGAGAGAGAGAGCGAGAGAGAGAGAGAGAGAGAGAGAGAGATACAGCACACACACACACACACATTCATTTGGAGGGAGAAAAGAAGACAAAGAAGACATGTATTCAGTGGGCTATGTGTGTGTGTGTGTGTGGGTGTGTGTGTGTGTGTGAGAGAGAGAGAGAGAGAGTGTGTATGTGAGTAAGTATGGTTCTTTGCTTATTTTTTGTGCATCAACATGTATTTGTGTTTAACGAAGTGTTCACACACGCGCACGTGCACGCAACCAGAATGCAGAAGACCTGCCACTGTAACCAAACTCTTCTATGTGTTCTTGTATTTTATTCTGTGTTTCTTCCTCCTTCCTCCACTCTTATTTGCCCCTCTCCCTTGGGGATGGAAGAAATGCAAAGCAATCATGCTCTTAGCTGTCCGGTGACAGGCAATGGGGAAGAGAAAAAAGAGAGAAAAAAAGATTGAGAGAGAAAGAGAGAAACTTTGGGGAAAGAAAACATTTTTTTTTCTTTGATGGTGCTAGCCAGAGGCATGACCTAAGTGGGTTAGATGAACCCCAATAGCATCCGGATCGGTGTCGGCAAGATAGTGGCATGCCGATGCATGTGGAATCATCTTTATTATTATATGAAATTAATTAGATGAAATGAAAAACAACTCCTGATCTATTAGTATTAGATGTTTGTACCAAACAACTGTGCCATCCATACCAAATTACATTACCGTATCTTTGTTTTTGTGATACTCTCTCTCTTTTTATCTCTCTCTCTCTGTCTTACTTTCTGTCCTTCATGTCTTTCTCACTGTCATAAATAATGTTTTCTTCTGTCAATGCACCCTTGAGAAATGCTTTCATCGGTGCAGAGAGCAACACACTCTTTTTAAATAATACATAGCATTGACCTTACACTTGCTACTGCACACTCTCCCACACTACACCAATTCTGAATCCTCACTCTACACATGTGTGTGCAGGATTCAAGATATGCTGGGGGGGGGGTGGGCCTTCAGACTACCAGGAAAGTAAGTGCATGAAAAAAAAGACATGCAAGATGTTTTATGTATCAAGGGATGAAGCATCAAGAGCTCATCATCATATCACAGCGCACATCAGAGGACTGATGAGCCTTTTAGGCACTGCTCATAAGCACACCCACACACACACACACACACACACACACGCACACACAAACACACACACTCACATCACAGAGTTAAAAGTCCTTCTTGTGAGCTCTCATTGCATTGCTTCAGTTGTATAGGAAATACGGGGTCTCACGCTTGACTCACGTACTTGAATGCGCTGTGTGAGCCAAGATGACTCTCTCAGGACAAGGACACGTTCACTTTGGCAGACAGTGCAGGGGCCATGGCAGGGAAAGAGGAGAAGAGAGACAGGGGGGGAGAGAGAGAGAGAAAAAAAAACTCTCATTGAGCCCGACTTCACTCGCCGAGGGTGATTTAGAAGATTAACGGTGGCGGAGGAGTATTAACGAGCTTTGCGTGATCATTAATTGATATGGATTCTCCCTTCATCTGCAAGGAAAGGATTGATGATGGCTCAGATTCAATCTGAAGTCATTGCTAAGCTGTCACTTGCTTGAACGAACTGCCATTGGCTGGGCCAGGCCTACATGCATGGTGGTGGTGGTGAAGAAGCTCCTGTACAGGGTGGAGAAACACCAACCACCACGGGGGCCCTCCATCCGCACCATCCTCCAACTCCCAGGCCCCTACTGCAGCAGCTACTGTTGCTCTATTGGCCTGTCCTCCTGTGCTTCGCCCAATATTGGCATCTGCTGATACAGCCACCACACACTCCCATTATCGACAAGCAGTGCCAATATCACCAGTACCCTTGATACTGAAGCACTCAAATGTCCTACACACACTACAGACATTGACATTAGCTTGAGAGAAAATGACAAAAAGTCTGCATGTCACTCAGCACCTGAATGTTGCTCTAAACATGTGATACTATTGGACAGGTATCGGTGATGCATGTTGTGCTGTAGCTTGAATGTTATCCTCTTTTTGTAAGTGGTGGTAATTTTGGGCGGTGGTGGCGCAGGTGGTAGGGGTGCTGTTCGGCAACTGAAGGGTTGTAGGTTCGAGCTCCTCTCTGCCTGACCCCATCGAAGTGTCCTTGAGCAAGATACTGAACCCCAAATTGCTCCCGGTGGCAGGTTGGCACCTTGCATGGCAGCCTCTGCCACTGGTGTGTGAATGCATGTGTGTGAATGGGTGAATGTGAGGCATACTCTGTAAAGCGCTTTGAGTA
>PYXC01000363.1:2250000-2300000 GCA_015244755.2 Tenualosa ilisha
ACTCTGAGACCCAAGGCCAACCATACTCCCACTTGAGAATGGGTACCTTTCTAATGCATTCTTTTAAAAGAACACAATGTCACAAACAAAGTTTTACACAAATATAAATAAAACACTATGACAGTCGCAAACAAGTCGCAGTATATATATACATATATATATATATATATATATATATATATATATATACATATATATACATGATTCTTGCACATATTGTGGCTGCTTAGATATTAATACATGATGAAAACATCTTTCTAAATATTTATTCAATCAGTCCTATTTGCACATGTTTGCACATGTAAAAAACAATGTACAAAACGATTCCTTGCCCCCATCCAAGTCATTGTGCACTTAATTGATGACATCACAGGAAGAGAGCCGACGATGAGGAAGAGGATAGGAGAATTGCTATTACTATTGCACTTTCATCTCAAAATACTGCAAATTTCACGTTAGCAATATGCACTCTTAGTTAGCTTTCATTGTGGCGCAGCTTGAATGCTTCTTGTAAGTCACTTTGGATAAAAGCGTCTGTAAACCTCATCATGGCATACATGTTTACAAATAAAATTTCCAGCTAGATTATAGCCAAGCATCATTCTTCTATTCATCAACTTCTATTGAGGCACTATTGGATATAATATAGACTGCTAACTCCTGCAAAAGTTGGTGACCACAGAAAAACACACCACCAGGATTACCCAATCTTCGTCATTTCAACCATAGCCTCTACTCTGCACTAAGGCCTGGGAAATGTTACCAGATCCTGAAAGCCACGGAGAGAAGAGAGAGAGAACTGAGAGACTAAGGAAGTTTCTAGCCTTGACCTATCCACATCTTGAATGGGGACCACAAAAAATGATAGACATTCTTGTATCAAAACATACTTACCTCATTATTTATTTTACTTTTACTCACCTTTATATAAATTTTCATTTCTGCACACAGTCAGAGTTATCACTCACCTGTAACGCGTCATTTAACCATCAAAGTGACTACGAAGCTGGTAAATTCACCTTTCCCTTTAATCAGTCAGCTTTACCAATACAAACAACATAGAGTGCAACAATGGTCTGTCATTGTACATGTACCTGTATGGTTTCTACGTGGAGAAGATGGATTGCACTCATGTTATGCACTTTTATACCAGTGTATTCCTTCTTCTCCAAGCCTGAACCTTTTTGATACGCATCACCAACAGGAGAGTCACAGCAATAGCTTGTATCTTGAATGGTTTGCAAGAAAATAAGACTGTATAGTTTACTAACCATAAGGTTATGGACATTTTGATATCTCCTTGGTTCAGGATTTGTGAGTGTGGCCATGCTTCTCTAGATGTACGGTACTTACCCACAGTGAGCTGTCCAGTCAGCTGTCCAATGTTATTACGTGCATTGACCGTCACGTTCCTGTCTGACTGCATGATAAGTGGACTATCCTGTGTTGTGGAGAGAGAGAGAGAGAGAAAGAGACAGAGACAGAGAGAGAGAGAGAGAGAGAGAGAGAGAGAGAGAGAGATTGGGGTGTGGGAAGAAACAACAAAAGAAGGATTTAGAGATTTAGAGAGATTTAGTGAGTACGGTGGCAACGTGTGGAAAAAGTTCACCAGAGAGGATCCAATGCATGAAAAAAGATGAGGAGAAACAGTGTGTAAGAGGGGAGACAAAAGATGAGACAGGGAGAAGAATGAAACAAGCCATACAGAAGCACAAGCCATACAGATTCAATATGCAATGAAAGTACAAATCAAAAAACAATACCTCGTGTGTGTCTGTGTGTGTGTGTGTGTAAGAGAGAGAGAGAGTGAGAGAGAGAGAGAGAGAAAGAGAGAATGTACATGTGTGAGTGTGTACATGAATCATTTTCTCTCTATTTTTTTCTATATCAGAGAGCTGCAAATGTGAGCGTCTGACTTAAGTTATTGCTATGAGTAAGCATTTATGCATCCTAAAAATATGCACAACTTCTGTGGAAAGTATGCTTCTAGGCCATGTTCTCCCTCACATAATCATTCACTTACTCAAATGCACACACACTACCAAGTACCAACACAAACACACACACACACACACACACACACACACACACAAACACATATGGGAAAGAGAGAGAAAGAGAGAGACCCTGCTGAGAATCTAGCACACACTGTTCTCCATTGCCTGCCCAGATGCATACTAACAAGTCTCCTGTGAAGTTCAGCATAGATTATCTAAGCCTGCATATCTGTGCCTCTGTCTGTTGGTCTGTGTTTCTGACTGCCCAGGGTAAAATAGTCCATGAGGTTAAGGCCTCAATGTACAAAACACTTTATTACATTGTAGTAAATTTGTAACAGATCTGTAATAACAATGTTTTAGTTTTATGTGAGTGATGGAAGATTCAGTTTTCCTATTACATTATTAGTCATAGTCATTGTGTCTGCATTGTATCTGATGATGAATTCATGTATTTCTGTTTGACATATTGGTTTCTTATAAATATGATAGAAACAACATTTGATCACAAAAATGGACCAACAAAATCCAACAAATACCAGCTTGGCAGATTATTCCAAACTACAAATATCAGCCCAAATGCAAATTTTGTTCAGGGAGACAGCTACACAAACACCCACACTCAAATTCAGCACTGTATAGTACACTCATGGCATCTCTCCAGGCCTTTAGGGGATGTTATTGAGAGGGCCGCCAGGTGTCTGGGTTGTTCCCTAAGGGGCTTGACTACTCCGCTCATCTCCTCCTCCTTCACACCTGTTTACTCAGCAAAACTAATATTAGACTCTTTCTGATGATGTCACTACATTGCCACACACATTAACCGCAAGTCCAAGGTTGGAGGGGAGAGAGGAGAGGACACTGATCAAAGAGACCAACTTCAAATTCTCTGGGGTGTCTGATCTCACATTGACTGCAAGTCTCACACTGCCTTTTCTTTCCTTTGGCCCACACCAAGACAATTAGCTCCAAGCTGATTGGTCCACTGGCTGACTTGAGCCTTTGATTGACAGGCAAGTCTTTTCTAATTCAATTCTGAATGACCGCTTTCATCTCAAATTGGCTGGTTGAAGCCTCTGTCGATAGGTTACCTCCCCATTGAAGAGCTCAATTTTGATGCAGTGAGCTACAGACGGGGTACATTCAGTCCACTAAGCTAAACTTGAGATGAAAGCACATCACCATGAGACTTTTGAGATCAGACCGATGCGATCAGTTCCTTCAGATGAATATATTTCCTCCCGTGCCCTTAATTTAATATGCCGCAGCAGTGGAATGAAGGAGACAGTTCCAAAAAACTCATATTGAAATAAAAGTAAAAAAAAAAAAAAACTCCCACCATTTTAACCCTTGCAACCTATTAAGTCAAAAGCGGATGGCTTGCTGAAGGCCAGCAAGATGGCGCATGAGCCCGAGCCCGGCCTTGACACGGTGTGAATGCCAATCACGTCTCAGCTCTGCCATGGAGGCTCAACAGTTATGTGAATGACACTGACCCACCACATCCCCGCAGCTACAAATCAATGGCGCATGAGAGCCCAGTATGGACGCTGTCACTTCCAGTGGAGTGCTGTAATTGAAATAAGTCAGCCTCCTGGACACATCATGAGCTTAACATGCACTGCGTAGGGTAGACAGGTGTCTGGCACAGGCGAATCACTGGAGAAGCGACATCCCTGAAGAAACTGTCCAGAGCTTGCTATGTGTTAGGTAGAGGCATGTGTGCTTGAGGTGGATTGTGCATGTATGTATGAGTATGTGTGTGAGTGAGTGTGTGTGTGTGAGTGTGTATGAGTGTGTGTGTGTAAGTGACAGAGGTGGTTGGCAGCTTATTTTTAGGAGTGTGATGGCATGAATCGATCCCTTGCTCTTGTCTTGCCTCCGTCATACTCTGACAGGGAGAGGTGACGAGTACTCGCCTGCCTTTGTTCTGTTTCGACCATAACTTTAAATAATTAATATGGAGCCTTGTCACTCTTCTTCCAGACTCTCATGTCAGAGCAGCCAATTATCTCAGACTCAAATTGGCTTTCAAAGCCTCACACCTACTCCGTCTCTTTCCCCCAACCATCTTTCATGGCTGATCTCAAGTCAAAGTCAAAAAGCACTCTACAACTTCCATCTGTGTGAGTAGGAGGTTATATTGGAGATTGACCGAGGTTAAACAAGACCGCTGTCTACATGCCAGAACATATATTTGAATGTCAAAACTACATGTACAATGCTGCTGTGCGTGGAAATTTGCGTTCATTTATGAATACAACCAATGGTTGTCAAACATATTTTTCCGATACAGTGATTAAATTCAACATGTAATTCGTGATTATGGTATAACAGGAGTCTGTGCTCGGGGCCCTGTCAAGTTGCCAGGCTAGCATCACCTAGTGCTTCCGCTCAATTTCTTTTAGCTCCAAATTCATGAATTCCGTATGGCAGCACGCCTCGAAGGTCGTTATCACCCGGTTGCAACACATGCAGGTAAGGAAGAGACGTGAATTTAAAACATAGAAAAGCTTGTAGCTCAGTTATAAAGAACCCTGCTCAGTTGCTGCACTGCTTTCTTTTCAACGATGGTTCTAGCTGATAACAGCTGATTCCATTGTAACTGACAAGTTCAACTGCCGTTTACTATGGTTGTTATAGTTACCATTCAAAAGGGCATTGATATAGAATGGTAATTCACCAGATCTACTTCATAGGTGTGCATTATACAGAATTAACACACACTCTGCCAGCCAATCAGATATCGGTATTCCATTTCTCCGGGTGATTGATTGAAATTCTGATAATATACTGAGTTGTGTTATGAAAACTGTTGTAATTGCAATGTTACAATTTCGTGGGGGTTTTGACCTGAGCATCAGATAGGCCTTCTGACATCCAGAGTGATGGATGAGCTACATTTTTGTGACAAGTGGCTGTTGAGTAAAAGTGTTTAGATGACGTTTAGATAAAAATGATTATAGCCTATAATGACACACACCAGGATATCAGGACAACACAGACTACTATTTTTTCACATTCTGTTAAAATAAAATGTTTTCATCCAAAATATTCACACATAGCCAGTGTGAAAATGATACTCCAGACTCAAAACTACATGCACTCCAGATACTTTAGAGCTTATGAAAAGTGAATGCACAACGATATCTAAAGTGTGTCATTTGAGCACACCACTGAGGTGTACGGGTAGCATTGCTGGCCAGTGAGAAAGAACAACAGACACAAGACTCTCTTTCTCTCTGTCTCTCTCTCCAGCCCCACACCTGCTCTTCATTATCCTGTGTTTCATTGTTTTCCTATGTTTATTAAAGTGTGCCAAAGGCTTAATGAGGGACACTTGCCAGTGGCTAAATTTAGCAGCCTAGGGCTCTCCTCTCCAACTTTCCAAACCAGTGATTGTCTTTGTGTTTTTGCTCCGCTTCTCTCTCTCTCCCTCCCTCTGTTTTGAAATATTTTTGCGTGTGAAGAGAGAGCGAGTTGATTTGTAAGTGTGTTTGTGAAAGTGTGTGTGTGTGTTTGAGCATGATCGTAGGGACACACGAATAGAGCTTTTCCAATGCAGTAATTAGCAGAAGAGGGCAGAGCATCACCTGGGCCTTTTTTGAAAACCCTCTCCTTATCTCTTTCCATTTGCCACCTCTCTTTATGATTGCATTTGTACAGCACCAGCAGATCCAATTCAAGCCCATCCTGTGCCTCTGCAAACCAATCAATTTTGGAATTTGCCCCAATTACAAACCAGGATGGTGTAAAACTGCTTGGTTAAGCCAATAAATTAAAGTAAAAGGAATTTTGACTGGTATTTAGCAGAGACTTTTATCCAAACTGACACAGAGTTACCACGTGAGGCGACTCAACCGATGCTCCACAAAGCCTGCTTTGGCTGTCATAACAGTAAATGTTACTGATTCACAATTGACCTATACCTTACCACTATTTAGCACTATTAGCACTATGTTGGTCTATGACAGAGGCTTTTGTGGAGACCTAAAAACCTGATTTTGCTTGGCACCATCAAGAAACCGCTGTATCTCAAGGATGACAAATGGGACCTGGGAGCTCGTTATTCACTGAACGCTATTATACAGCAAGTTACAATACTATAGATTGGCAGGCCTATGTTGAACATGAAATGAACAGGGTAAAGAAATAGAAACAATGGCTAATGTAGCCATAGGCTACATCTCAGTGCCTCTGCAACTCTGTTAACTCTAAGTGAATAAGTCTGACACTGCAGTGAACAAACTCCATGCTGGTTTGACATTAATGTTAACATTTAAGCAGAGAGGGTCAAAGCAGAGCGAGAGGAACAAATGTTCATTTAGTCATTTAGTTCCGTGTTCTATTTTTGCAAGGGGTGGGAGTGGGGTGGGGGGGGAGTCGAGCTCTCATTCGCTAATACGAAAGATGAAAGTTTATATTGTGACATTATGTGACACTCCCACTTATGCAGTCCGGAATTTTCCAGGTTTGCTCCCATTGTAATGTTAATTATGTTGCTTTGGACAATGTTTTCTATTTACATCTCCACAAAAGGTTGGCTGAATGTCTTTTGCAATTTTTTTCAATATTACTAGCCTGACTTTCTCACTGTGTATCCTAAATACTGACAAGTCTCTGAACTTGAATTTGACAAAGTGCATACATTATCCGATCCTAACCCATTTCTTTACATTGCTAACTGTGGAGCCAAAAACTCCACGTGTCAAACGTGTCAAAAACTGATATATTGTTGACCTCTGCAGTAACCGTTCAGTAGTTTGTACCAGACTGTCCTAAACCTTGAGCAAATGCTATAAATTAGCTTTGGAATATAACAACTGAACAGACCTCCCCAGATGAACTAAACAAAACAAAAACGCCATTTTTTTGTCCACATATGGTACTCTGGGTCAAAGTAAAAATTATAGAAAAAAAAGAAAAAACACAAGGACTGTCAAACTCTGTTGCCAATGTAGATATCTGACATCTGGACATACACACTTACACACTTGTAATCTAAATTCGAGTAGGTTTGTGCATTTTGTAGAGTCAATCAAATGCCTGTTGAAACAAAGATGGACTGTCATCCATAAGTACAATGACACAGAAGACCTCTGTTCACACCGTCACGTCTCACCAGCTTGGAGAAACAGGCAGATAGTTACAACATAAGAGCCTGTTATTATCATAAAAGTCACGTCCTGGCTGAGCAAATGAAGGCCCTTAAGCCCCTTACATATACGTCAGTCTGCCAATAGATTCAGTAAGTTTGATGGAGAAGCATACAGGAGATGCTGTTTTAAAGCAGAATTTAATTAGTAGATTAATAAGTAGTAGAAAGGGTGGGGAGTGGGGCAAATAAATGTGTGTGTGTGTGTGTGTGTGTGTGTGTGAGAAAGAGAGAGTGTGTGTGTGTGTGTGAGATTGGGGGTGGAGGCGGGGGGGGGAGGGGGTTGTTCTGTGGATTGGGCTTATCAGTACTTCAGCTCTGCCAATACTAATGTAAAAGGCAGGGCCTTGCATGAAGGGCTCCGCTGATTCAAGCACGTCTGCCCCTGACAGGAAAGCAGTTTAAAAAAAATAAATAACCACATGCAAATAAGAGATAAATGAACAACAACATAGTCCACAATTCACTACTTCTTTAGTGAACTCAATTAGGGAGGGTATAAAATGAATGACTGACAGGTCATGCTGGGACTAATTTCTCTGCACTCTCTCCACCTGGTTGAATGCAGACAATATGACATGGAGGAGACAAATGATCAGAGATATGGACAGTACAAGTAACCTCATCCTCAGTGGAATTGTAGGTCCTTCAGAATTCTTGGCAAATGGAAATTCCAAACTCCTCTTCAGTAAAAATTGACATTGTGAGGGGGAAGAGGATTCATCATGGAAAATACTCTCAGTTTAAAGTCTGAGCACCAGAATTACTGTACGTTTGGCATTATTCAGGTGGGGATTTAAATATGGCTGATATATTCTTTTCTTTTTGCTTATGTATTTTGTTTTCTAAATGGATGAATGCCAGACAGGTGTTTTCTTTAGGACATATTGGAAAACTAAGCTAAAGGAAGAACTGTTGATGTTTGGTAGGGAGTGATTTTACTGGACAGTGTACATTCCTGAGTATAATTAATGTGTTAATTTGCGCTCACTTTCAGTTTCAGTTCAGCAACATGATTTACACTAGAAAATAGATGTTTATGTCCTAAGATGGGTCAAGAAATTTCTGTGTCTCATCACTTGACAGTGCTAATGCTAATGTGTGGACACATGGAGAGGTGATGAGCCATATAAGTCTCATGTTAATGACAAGCAGCTAATAGTTTAAATTTGATAATGACAATGGTTAAACTACAGTTAAAAATGGTCAATAGTTCAAATGGCTCAAACAGGTCAGCAGAGCAAATGTCCATGGTCTTCAGTAGATATTCCTTGATGGCCAATTGCTTGCATGTCAAACTTGTCACATATTTAGATTTCAAAAATATTATGGCTTACAACATACATAGAGAGCACCGTGTTGAGGCAAGGTTGAACGACACCACATACTGTAATCAGGTCCAAATTCTAACAAGCATCAACACAACATGAGGTGAAGCAAAATCCAGCAAAACTATCCAATTGTTTGTCATAAAAGTTTGGTGCTATGGTATGAACATAAGACACTTTCAATCCATCTAAGCCTGGTTTGGCAGTGGATATAGCAAAGTCAACTGAACATAATAAAAGCACTGAATTTTGTCAACAGTGCAGCGCTAAGTAAATAGTGGCTACATGCTATTCAGTTTGTTTATTGGCTCTAGCACTTCCATGCAATTAAAAACTTTTCAGACTTCATGTTATTGTGCTAAATAAACAAGTAATTGGGCTCAGAGATAGATGTTTAAGCCTTCCCAAACAAAGAGAGCGATGATGGCACAAAATAAGACTGATTTCCTATTCAATACCAAGGATGACAGCATTTTATCATGCAGTTCAAACATTTCCTGGTGCAGCTCACTTACAAACAAGGCTTTCACACAAGTTCACACTGCATACAGCATCAAACAACACAAAAAGGTGTGTTCTCTCTCTCTCTCTCTCTCTCTCTCTCTCTCTCTAATTCACTCTCACACTCACACATACATATATAAATGTATTCACATGCAAAGTCACCCACACAAACACAAAAAACACACACATGCACACAATACCAAATGCAAACAAGATGGCGAGAGAAAGAGTCTAACGGAAAGTGCTCAAGTGAGTTTTGAGGCCATGCAGACTAGCTGGTGTGTTGCTGTGGGTTCCTGGCGGCCGGTAGTCTTGGCCGTGGGGAGTGTGCAGCCTGCTGCCTTTGCTGGGCCCATCTGCCAAGCAGCGCAGAAACACTGGTCCCACAAGGAAGGAACCCCGCCGATGCTGACCAACACGACATCTGTACAATCGCTAAAGGAAAGTGAAAATAGAAACATAGTCCTTTCTTTCTCTCTCTCTCTCTCTCTCTTAGTGTGTACATCTCCTTCCTTTCTTGCTCAGTATCTCTGTGTCTACACATCATTATCTCTTTTTTCTCATTTGCTTACAATTTAGCTCTTCCTTGTTCCCTTGGCCTCAGTTTTTTTTTTTATTCGCTAGGCTTCTGGGCATCTCAGACGTGCATACAGTAGCCTGGTAATAAAACCAGACCTTCTACACTTTTGGTTTGTACAGAGGGTCTGGACATTTGACAGTAAGATTCGATTGCTAGCTTGAGGTGTTTAAGTTTAAAAAGATTAGATCAGCCGCTGACTGATAGCTTGCCTTGACTGATAGCATTCTAGCTCTGCATTCACAATGTCTCCCTCTGTTCGCTGATTGGACAGGTTAAAATGCCTCCTGAGAGATTGTGCTCAATGGGATCAAATCCAGACTAGTGCTGTAAGGAGATGATAATCGAGCAGAAGTGCTAGGAAGGCATGGCCAGGCTAAACATACAGACACTCTCTCTCTCTCTCTCTCTCTCTGCTTTCCCTTCTCCATAGAGCTATGCATTCCTATATGTAACACATTCACCACACACTCTCTGGGTAAATAACACTCCTCTTCCTTTTGTGTTTGAGACACTGAATCAGATTCAGGAGACAGAGGAGACAGTGTCTTTGCTGATTCTGTTGTTCTGCTGCTCTGAATGCATGTAACAAAGGTCAGGACAAAATGTGGACAGGCAGAGAGTTTGTGTGCATGGAGACCAATGATGTCACATGCAAGGTACAGTCGCTCCAAATCAATAGGGCTCTTTCACAATTCCAAAACGACTTTCGAGTGGCACTATTGTTTACATACCGCTGCTGCTGCAGCTATTCTTGCGGGCTAATTTCATTTAAATTTTAGCTTTCAGTCTTCCCTTTTTGTAAAGTATGTTTAGCCTAATTAAAGTGTTTCAATCGGCTCTATAAAGCCTCTTCAATCGGCTCTATAAAGCCTCTTCAATCGGCTCTATAAAGACACTTCGCTGTCATTCATAGGTTACATAACTTTATTGACCAGTGACCATAACAAAATAAATCACCTTTCAAACATCACCTTCCCTAAAACTAGCGTCTGTGGTTAAATGATGAGTAGGTTAGGGGCTTCGCTGTGAGATTGCTAATCTTATGTTACCTGTGGTAAAATGATGACAGTGGTGTGGCTAGTTTTGCCTGTTCCTAGCGAGCAATTCTCTCCTGTGCGATCATCAGTCATATTTCCCTTCACGGTTTCGGACTGTGGGTGTCAAAAAGCTACCATTGCTCTGATAGACAGCTGCATTAACTGACAGGTTCTACATCAACAATTTGGTGCGGAGAACTCTGTGAATGAGCTCGGTTGGACTTGTGAATTCTTCTACTAGCTTGTGATGATACTGTACTTGACTACTGTGCTGTTCTATATCTATTCAGACTGAGAGACAGACTTCACACATGGACACGCACACACACACACACACACACACACACACACACACACACACACACACTAAATGCCAACATTTTGTCCCAAAATCCCAGTTACAGCAACCTTTCATATTGTGAGCCAGAGCACAGTAAAGTCAGCACACACCTCTAGAGTGCAGCAACAAGGGAGTGGCAAAAAGTGCCACCTTGATGCCTGGAAGGTGGTCAAACTGTTTGGTCAGTCTCACTGTCTGTGTGTCCTGAGGGATATGCAGATGGGATAAACACCCCCAACGAACAACGGTATGCTATCAGAAACTGAAAACTTACAGTCAGAAAGACCTTTTGAAGACACAGCAGCAAACATGTCTGCATCATAGAAAACCAATACATGTAAATATACATTTTAACCACCCAGTCCAGTAAACAGTAAACAACCTTTTTCACATGTCCATTACGTGTCCATTTTAATGTGTTATAAGACATTACAAATAAAATAAGTCATAATGAGATTCGATGTTCGATGACTACTGGTTTTTACTTGTTAACAGTCGTTTGGCCATTTGGCGAGGAGGTAGTGTAAAGAGAGCTGACTGAAATAAAGTTTTAGTTCTGGCCATCCTCATTTGTATGTGCTGCAGCAAGTGCGTAGAGTTGCTGTTGCCATGGAGTTTTCAGGACTGAAAAAAAAGCCTGTTACATCATATGCAGCTGGACATAAACACACACACACACACACACACACACACACACACATAACACACACTCCAGGTGGTTTTGAAGCAGCAGGTTTTGAGGCTAATAGATTATTGATCAGAAGGTCAGAGCACACCTCATCCCTTCTGTGTTCTGGGCTCGGCTAGCCAGACTGCCATGTGTCCATACTGCATTTGGTAAACAGAGAGAGCAATACAAACACACATCAGACTAGATACAATTCTTCTAAGACATACACACACACACACACACACACACACAAGCACACACAAGCACACACACACACACATATACACAAAATCCATGTCCACTGACAACGCAACTGCCCTGAAAAACACATCACTCTATCTCTCCTAACTCCCGTTCCGATCTTCCTGCTGTTATCTCACTCTCTGCCATCCATTTCTCTCTCTCTTTCACTCACTTCTTTCAAACTCATTCTCTCCCCCCTTCTTCCACTCTCTCCCTCTTCTCTCTCTCTCTCTCTCTGTCTCTCTCTCTCTTATTGCCTCTCTTCCACTACCTTTCTCAGTCTTTTTCGCAATCTCATACACTCACACATCATCCGTTCCCCCTCTATGCGCACTTTGCCTGTCAGGCTTCTTGTGATTGTCCTGCTAGGTGAGTCATTTAAACTCTCCACTCATCCCCTTTCCTCTCGTCCCTCCGCCCCCACCTCCACCCCTCCCCATCTTCTCTCTTTCTCTATCCCTCCATCAGTCCTTTGCCTGTGCAGCAGGAGAATTAATCTGCTCCTGTCTCACTTTCAGTCTTTTTCTTCTCTCTCTCTCTCACTCCCTCTCTCTCATTACACCATGCTATGAACTGACATCCCTACTCTATCTCACCTGTCTGTTTCCTAGTATACTCATGTGTCCTCCACAGCCATCAGTTCCCTACTCCAAACAGTAGCCCCCAGCATCAGTCACCACCCGTCCAAACATCTACTAAATGTAAACAAAACCATATGTTTGGCCAAATGTTCTTTACCCTCACACGGTAATAGTCACCTTGAACGGTAAGCTGAGGACACCACAAGGTATGGTGTAACAATGCCTTATTTAACAACAACAACACAATCTACTAGTACAACACAGACACACACTCCATGGCTCTGAAGTTCAAGGTATTGATTCTAGCAGTGGTAATCAGAACAGTTTTTTTTTTTTTTAATCCCGACAAGAAACATTGTGCTGCCTTGTCTCTGTTTTCAGAGCTGGATTCAAATTCATGTGCATATACTTATCTCATTGTGTTGTGACCTGTGCGTTCTTGTACACAACAAATAAACTTGTAAACTGATTATCAGTGGCAGGCTAGTTGTTGGCCTAATCTGTAAGGCACACGAGTCACTGCATCTTAGCATTAGATGACCCTGGCTCGCCACCAGCTTATATCTGAGGAAAACTAGCTGTCTGTTGTGAATGTGGGAGAGGCTGGAGAGGGAGGGAGAGAACGCCCAGGACATGCTGTGTGCTCCACTAGGACTGTCACACACAGCAAATTAAGAGGTGATTTTGTGGATGAAAACACTTTGTAATAAGCCTGTTGATGTGTTTTCTTTGTCAAAATGAACATCCATAAGAAAAGTGCTCCTGGGAGACTACTTGGAGGCACACACACACACACACACACACACAAACGCGCGCACACACACACACACACACACACACAAACGCGCGCACACACACACACACACACACACACACATAAACGCGCGCACACACACACACACACACACAGGCGCGTACATCCATCTCCCCACACACATTTCATTGTAAATTACTTGCATCGTATGGTGTAGCTTTCAACCCTGCATCGCTCAGTGCCTCAATAGCTCCTCCGACTGGCACCTCTCTCTCACCCTCCCCCTCTCGCTCTCTCTCTCTCACACACACACCTTCTCTCTCTCTCTCTCTCTCTCTCTCTCTCACCCTCCCCCTCTCGCTCTCTCTCTCTCACACACACACCTTCTCTCTCTCTCTCTCTCTCTCTTTCTCTCTCTCACCCTCCCCCTCTCGCTCTCTCTCTCTCACACACACACCTTCTCTCTCTCTCTCTCTTTCTCTCTCTCACACACACACCTTCTCTCTCTCTCTCTCTCTTTCTCTCTCTCACACACACACCTTCTCTCTCTCTCTCTTTCTCTCTCTCTCACACACACACCTTCTCTCTCTCTTACACACACACTCTCTCTCTCTCTCTCTCTTTCTTTCTTTGTGTGTGTATGTGTCTGGCAGGTTTAAAGGCCAATTCACACCTAAGCTTTGTGACAAAATGGACTATTGCAGCAGTGTCTGTTAAGGCCACATCCAGATTAATGCTGGATTACGCTTAAAACTTTGTTGCGTTTGCACTCCTCGTCCATATTACAGTAATCTACCGATTTCTGTGTAATAATTTGAGAACGCTGTCTCCCACGGATTCGTCAGGGGTAGTCAACTGTTTCAGCCCTTTCAAAAGATCTGGCATGTCAAATCACAGTTCCAAAACCTCAGTTCACCTTACAGTGATCATGACACTGCTATATATATCTGTCAAAAAAGGTCAGCAGGCAAAGGATCAGCAGACTTAAATACTTATTAACTCAGTTCTGAAGAAAAGCATCATCTTCCCAAGGTGAGTCCAAAAGGAAATGCCGTTAAAGTCACAAAAAAAGACTTGTTTGGTTTCTAAGCTTTAGTGGTTAGCTTTGCTGCTGCGCTACACCGCTACAATAACTGCATCAAATAGGCATTGTTATGAAACATTGGCACTGTGGCCGCTGTGAAGACACCCATTCCCCCGTTTTTTTGTTTGTTTTTTCAGTACATATTCTAGCAATTTGTTGGTTCACCGAATGTTGCAGCTTGTCTTGTCGCAAATCTATGCTGTGAAACGGTCTTTCCATTTAGCATTTTCCATCTTCTCCCAATGCCGTCCTGGTTCCTGATCTCTGCGTTTGTCTTATGAATTATTGGCATCTGTGCTCTTCCCTGGGCCTCTCCTGAGGAGTGCAGCAGCGGGAAAAATGAAAGCTGCATGCTCCCTGTGACAACCCCGAGGCCCAGCTGGGGCTTCAGACGCCCGTGGGGCTGTGCGCCTCTTGAAGGAGGAAAATGGAACGACAGAGCGGCTCAGGGGCTGAGATCTATGGATATTTATGTGCCGTGTGAGTTTCTTGGGTCTGAGACGTTTGCTTTCAAATGTCTTTGATGATTTTTTTTCTCCTTTCCTGACACGTGTCATGTTTGTCACGGCTCTCTTTTCCGCGTATTCAATGGAATAGGACATTCATAATTCATACTGGGTGTTTTCCATTAACATTTATATGTGTAGCTGATATTCTCTGTTATCCAAAGAATACTAAAGCAGTGAGCAAGAGTGTGTGTTTTATCATTGCCTGTTCTCCCAGGCAATTGATTCCATTTTCTGCCCTGGCTGTGGAGCAAGATACAGGATTCAAGCATCGTGCCCTCTGAAGTCTACAGATTAACTGTATTGTTTTCCACTCCAGAGATATATGAAATGGAATCGGAAATAAAAAAGCAACTGCACAGCTTTGTTGTTGCCTCTCCAATGCCATGTTTCTTTCTTCCCTTTTATTAAAACACCAGAAGACCCACCCAGTCTCATCCAGGCTTTGATGTCATCTAGGGAGACTGGGAGAAGGTGGGCTGTGTGATGATGCAGGGTTATCTTGACTGCACCTGACACAACCTCAACTCCTCAACAAGTTTGTGGATCAGAGGAAAGAGAGCTGGGCCTTATGCCGCACCCCCAACACACACACACACACAACACACACACACACACACACACACGCACACACACGCACAGGCCCCCCTCTGCGCTGTGTGGACGAGGAATGCGCCTGGGTGCTTCCTAGCACCACTGCCTTGGAGCCTCCCCAGCCCTGTGAGCTAGGAGTCTGGAGAGAGAAGTAGAGGAGTCCGGGGGCACTGAGGAGCAGAACGTGAGAGAGCACCGCGCCCTTCGTCAGGCGACGCGTGCCTGGCTCCATGTCGCCAGCAGCACCCAGGGTCAGTGACACGCCGAGTAAGTCGGGTGCCCTTCCTGTCTGTGCCACGCGCCTAAAATGTCATTAGCTCGACTGATGAGGGTCGAGCTAAAATGGCTGCCATTAAGACTCCACTGCAATGTAATGTCGATTATGAGGCATTAATGAATTCACTGACGAACTAATTAATTTCAGTGAACGAGCCAAGGCTCAGGGGTTGGGGTGTGGGGGTGGAGGTGGGGGTGGGGGGAATGGGCTTGTAGGGGCAAGTGCCCTTATGCGCAGCTTGGAATGCAAACAGCCTGGGTTTCGTGGGCAGACTGGAAAAGCACTATGTGGAAACTCTGTGAATGCCACAGACACACACACACACACACACAAAACTACACACACCAACAATTCTTCTTTCTTTTTTTCATTTCAAATCACACTGTATATAAAGCACTCAAAGATATCTGTCCCTGCAACACATACACAAACACCCACCCACACGCAAACACACATATTGGGAATGATTAAGGGCAGCGTTCTAATGTTCTTAATTAACTGTCGGGTTTGTTGTTGTGGCCATGGCAGGCCGAGGGTAAGCCTACGGCAAGGCAGAGGAGTGAGCGCGAGCTTAGTCATTCAGGAGTGACTCCACCATGTTAGATTTAATTAAACATCAGCTAATGGGGGAGATCCACCAGAAACCAAACCCCCTTCCCCTCCCCTCCCCTCCCCGCTCCTCCCCGTCATTGTTCCCCATGGATGGGCTGAGTGCGCTGTGCAGCTGCCGGCCCGAGTAGCCGTGCTGAGCACCAGGAGCAGGTCCATGCCATGAACGATCTCATACACCTGAGCTATGGATTATTCGTATGTTTGTTTACACAGGACTAACCATGGCCATGTTTCCACAGCATGCGTTACATGTCTCATACATACAAATTAGCATTCACAACATGAGCAGAAACAAGAGGGAACATCATGACCTTTGAAAAGAACTTAAGAGTGCTTGTGGACTGCACACTGTGTGTGTGTGTGTGTGTGTGTATGTGTGCGTGTGTGTGAAAGTATGGAACGGACTGCTTAATGTATGTATGTGTGTGTGTGTAATTGAGTGTGGCGATATCTGTTCATGCATCTGTGCATCCGATAGATGACGATGCACATCTGTGCGAAAGAGAAGTCCTGAGAACACAAGCTTTCAAGACGCATGGCTGTAAAGTGTGTGTGTGTGTGAGTGTGTGTGTGTGTGTGTGTGTGTGTTGTGGGTGTGGTTTTCCCATGTCGTCTGACACAGGCAACATTAATATTCTCTGAGGCGGCGTGTCCTGAAGGCCAGGCTGATTTGTGCTTCATCATCCTGAGTCCCTGTTAAATGTTAATGGCTCCTATTTTTACATGAGAAGGGGGGTGGGGGGTTGGGGGGTGGGGGGTACCGTCTGGGTCACCCCAACCCACTCCAGCCCAGAGTCGGCCAGCCAGCCAGCCACTCAGGGCCAAACATCCATAGCGCTGAACTGCTGCCCTGCACTGGGCTACCTCCGGCCCCCACACACTTCATCAACTAATAATCCAGAGTTTTGTGTGGAAAAACTTTTACTTTCAGCTCATGCACCATTCACTCTGCCTTCACATATTACATGCTGTAATCATGTCAATGCCCAGTCCAGCTTCATGAATCTCTTTGCTATTTCACCATTTCCTTCATATTTATTCAACTGCATCTGCAAACTTCTCTGTGAAGCAGGATAATAACAATTAAAATAATGTTAAGAGTGAGAGAGTACCTTGAAGGATGCTACTCTAAATGTAAAGATTGGATAAAGGCCTCAAGTCAGCAATACAGCCCCAACACAGTTATTCTTCTGGCAAAGATGCATATCAGACATACTTCACTGTATGAACTATGCCTCATACACTACTGTTAAAAGCTACAGTTGGGTGTGGAGTCGAGTGAGTTTGTGGTGCACCTAGAAGATCTGGCTCGTTCCATGTTACTTAAAGACTACAAAGAGGCTCTTAGACAGGAGGAAAGGGCAGTGTCACTAGCCGTCTGATGAGTGTCTCACTCTTCCCTCCACTGCTGTCTGCTCACACGTAACGCAGCGCTCGACAACATGTGACCTCAATCCAGCAGCTTGTTATTTAGACAGCCTCGGCCTTGATGCTCCCGAACCTTATCTTCGTGTGCGCTTAGCTAACATCTTCCCTGGCATTTATGAGGAGCGACTGCTAGATCAAAGCCCTCCTCTCACGGGTCAGACTGCACGGAGTGTAATGGCCGCCAATGACACCCCTTTGTTATTTCCAATCTCCTCGCCGTGTGAAGAACAGAAGGGGAAATGACTAAGGCCCACGCATCTCTGCAGCGCAGTTCACTTCCTGCCCGAGCCCCTTTCATTTTGGGAGAGAGCAAGAGGAGATTACAGGAGCGGCCGTGCAGGGGGACAGACACATTTGTCAGCTGGCCGCAGATCAGCCAACGAGGTGTAATAATGCCAGCGTCAAAACACCAGCTGTGTCATTTTAAACAGTAGCATAGTGAGAGAGAGAGAGAAAGAGAGAGAGAGAGAGAGAGAAAGAGAGAAAGAAAGAAAGAAAGAAAGAAAGAAAGAAAGAAAGAGGCCTAATGAGGAGGATAAACCAAAGTGCAGAGGGAGGTGTGTGTGTGTGTGTGTGTGTGTGGTACAGAGAGAGAGAGAGGGGGGAAACTTATGAAAAGAGATAAGGTATCAGCAGACAGAGAAGGACGGGATGGGAACGCTAGGAAGAATGATAGCCAGTATACAGATACACAACATAGGTAGATAGATAGTAAATAGCAAGAGATGGAGAGATAGAGAGGGGGAGAGAGAGAGAGGGAGAGAGAGAGAGAGAGAGAGAGAGGAGGGGACTGTGTGTGAGAAATGCAAGATGAGGTTTCCATTTTTTAATTTTTCCCTCCCTCAGCTGAAGCACTGCACTCATGAGCTCCCAGGAGGGACAATTATAAAAGTGTGTGTCGGAAAAGAGGCCCAAACTCATCACTCACGGGCCTCCGATCACAAGATTAAACACACACACACACACACACACACACACACACATACACACATACACACACACCGTATCAGGGGCTCGTAATGATCTGCTCAACTTCTTTCCTGTTCCCTATAGACCATGGGCAACACTGCCTCTATCCCGATCACAGCAGCTAAAGAAAGGCAGGTTAAAGTGGACACATTAACCTACATGGCCTTGCTCCCATCCCTCGCTATCTTCTGACACATACGGTCCTCCTTGCCTACACAGATACAGCACTATCAACAGATTAACCTTATATATATAAGGTATATATATATATATACCCTATACTGTAAAGACATGAGAACGAGCGAACACATACACATTTTTTGTTGCGCTTCTGAAAAACAATTCAGTCCTTCTCAGGAGGAGAACTAAGCAAGAAGTATAAGGCAAACAAGCATCTCTGGTGCACAACAGATGTTGAAAGTGGCTTTTCTTTTATTGAATGTGCTGAATAGTCTAACGTTTGGATGTCATATGACATCTTCATCAGCTGTACATGACAAAGATGGCAGTGCCACATATATTCTGTTGTCATGTGTCAAAACTGAGTGAAAGACGATCATGTCAGCTGATTCATGCCAGTTGAGTCTTTGAAGGTTCAGAGCTTAGGACTTAAGGGGATATTGGGACTGCCAGATTTAATTCTGCACCTGTTTCAATATGTTGTCTTTCCTAGTGTTGCTGTAGTGCCCTTCCGCTAAAGCTTTACTAAGCAGAATGTAGCAGGCTGCCTGTGCTTCTGCTAGGAATCATGTGAATGACAAAAGCTGGGAGCCTCAGGGTTGAGAACCTATGGCCTCTCCCACAGAGCCAAGTGGCTGGATCTAAAAGGGAAGCACGGCAGGACAGAACTAATGGGCCAAGGTGTCATCTTCTCTCTCTCATTAAACCTGTTCCACCAAGCCAGGCAAACATGTTTAAAATCGAGCTATCACTCAAACACCACAGCCAATCAGAGGTCAGCTTTTGCAGAGCCTCGCCCCTCTGCCTCCTGTTGCCGGGGTGAGCGAGGAGAAAGAAGTGTTGCTCTGTGTTGATGTAGGGGTGTCCCCGATTTAGGGCCGTTTAGACATTAATGAGAAGATTGAGTGAGCGAGGGAGAGAGAGAAGAGAGTGTGTCCCTTTGAGACTCGTTTGTCAGACTACCAACCAAACAGACATGGAAAATTCAGTTTGTTTGTTTATCAAGGAAAGAAAAATACAGCCATGCAAACCCTTCTAGCATATATGCAAAGTGTTGTTATGTAAGGTTGTAATTTGGGGATAATTACCATTCCAAAAACAGAAAGGGTGACTGGATTTATGGGTTATTTCATTTTTGACTTTATTTTGGTAAATTGTTTTTGGAGTTAACTTTGGGTATTTTTGTCATCATTTGTGTGTGTGTGTGTGCGTGAGAGAGAGACAGCGAGAGAGGATTGTTTTTTTTTTTTTGTACAGATCTAAATTTCTATTTATTCTTTTTTATTTTGGGCTTAATCTGTTTCAGCTGTATGGCTTCACATCACTCCACTTCCGTTCCTATTCCCACTGTTTGGCTGTTTCTCTTTTCACCCTCAGCTGCTCTGCAATTATTCCCCCCCCTCTTTCTGTGCATCTCTCTCTATCTCTCCTTCTCTCCGTTCCTCTCTCCCTTTCTTTCCCTATGTCTCTCTGTCTGTCATACTTAGTCACACTGTGTTGTGAGAAGTGTTTTCTGTGGGGGGCTCAGTTTTACAGAGGGCCACCTCAGGCCAGAGGTACAGCAGGCAGCTTTAACAAAGCATTACCGCTAATGCCCTCACTAAGGCTAGCACGAGCACGAGCGCTAGCGCAGCCAGCCCATAGCCCAGCATGTCCAGCTTCCTCCCCTCCCTGGCCAGCCAAGCCCCACAGCAGGGCAGGAAGAGAGGGAGACAGGGTGCCAAAACGCTCCTGGAGACCATGGCCAGAAGGAGGTAGGATAAGAAGTACATGTGGAGAGGTTTGGGTGGGTGGGTGGGTGGGATGGGGGGGATTCTACACGTGTGTGTGTGTGTGTGTGTGTGTGTGCGTGTGTGTATGTGCATGTTTGTATGTCTGTATGTGAGCTTGAATGTACTGTGTGTATGTCTGTGTGTGTATGTGTGAAGGTACATCTCTGTTTGTGTGTATGTGCATGTGTGTGTGTGTGTGTGTGTGTGTGTATTTGTGTGTATGTGTGTATGTGTGTGTGTGTGTGTCTGCACTTGCGTGTGCTTGGGGAGCTCAGAGATTATCCCTGAGTCGCTTGCTGTCCTCTTCTCCACATGAGTGCTCTACATTCAGTGGGAAAAAAACTGAAGACAAACAGAGACAGAGGACGACAAAGAAGAAAAAGGAAAAGAGGACTCACACTCGCACCATTCAAAAAAGAAATGCAAACACAATCTCGTTGATTCTAATACAGCTAGCACAGAAGCATCACCGTTAGCTTTTGTTCCGCTTAACATGAACCAGTTCCATTCCAGTTGGTTGAACATTTGAACTTCAGAGCAAAACTGGTTCAGAACTTGGTTCTTTGTCTGGAGCTGGCACCTGGAACTGGTTGTTTTTTTTGTTTTCCCTCCTTTCCCTCCTTTTGTTTTCTGTTAGTTTTCCCTTCCTTCAAAACAAGTGGGCGTGTTGTTCTACAGTTCAGAGCAGAGCAGGCTAAAAGCGTGAGTTTTCTCTTTCTCTTCTTTCTCTTTCCCTAGCAGTCCTTCGTAAAGTAACTGAAACTAGTCAATTAGCATTACACTGCTGGTATCAACTATAGCATTTAAAAGCTAAAAAAATCTTGTATCATGTTTACAGGACCACTATCATTTTATTTTGTCCTGTCTATGCAGGTGTCCTCTGGCAGGCTCAGTAATGCGTTGATGACTGTAGCTCCTAGGTCTCTTTACTAGACATCACACTGACGGGGTCCCACTGTAGGCCACCATTAGCCAGTGTTAGCCTCCAGGGGAGAGCAGCTATTCTCAGGTGCGACCACTAGGGGCAGCAGAAACGCCCATGAACAGACTCCGCTCATTTGTGTGCAATTCATCACTGATGACTTTGTGGGCATGGTATGGCAAGGCAGTGAGACGCAGGGTAAAGCGTCCGCATCCCCGCAGTGTGTTGATAGCAAAAGCAACCTGTGAGGATGCTGGAGCACCAGAGGGCCCTTACTGACCCCTAATTAGCAGACAGTTGCTGCCAAAATGAACATCAGTCGGGGAGATTTTAATAGACACCTTGGCCAAGCTCCTGCAGAGAGAGAGAGAGAGAGAGAGAGAGAGAGGCCTTGGAGGCTCTGCCTTTAGATAAATGTGAGAGGTATAGCCCTACGCAGGGAGCAATGAATAGCTTGGGTCTGTGAAAAGAGCTGAGAGCTGCACTGAACAAGGGATTCAGAGGGGGGTATTTACACAGAAGGAAACCCATCAGTGATCCAGAACATTCATCATTCACCTCTAAAGGTCAGAGCACGAAATGTCCAACCTCGGCCTCTACCTTAGAGACCTGCTTAGAGAATGTGTGTGTGTGTGTGTGAACATATGTGTGTGTGTCTGGGAGTTGGGGGCAGCAGGATACACGTGGCCTGAAAATGTCTCTTGCTGCCCAACTTCAACTGCTTCCTGTATACAGTATATTAGTTTAAATAAAGGTCTTTAGTCAAGGGACACTGGTGCCTTTGTGTGTGTGAGAGAGAGACTAGAGAGAGATTGTGGCCTAAAAATGTCCATAGCCACTGATCCTGACCACACACCAGTCCGCTGTTTTGGATCTTAGAATAAAGCCGCTCCTGCTCTCACTCTAGCTATATGGATGTACTGTGTGTGTGTGTGTGTGTGTGTGTGTGTGTGTGTGTGTGTGTATTGTGTGTTTGTGTACAGTTTGTGTCCATCTGTTATGTGGTTTGTGTTTTTGGAGTGCTTTGGGCTGGGTGAGTAGTCCTCCTTGATGATAAGACAAACTGATGTTAAGAATGCTCGCCGAACATCACAGTCTTTTCTTTTCATCTAGCCTGCTTATTTTACCCTGATGTTCACTGAAGTCATAGGAGCCCTGCGTTTAAAAAAATGATTTCCTGATTGAGCACTACGCATTTCATTCCTTTACTGATTGCTGATTAATTCCTTGCTTTGATTACAGTATGGCTGTTCTCTTGTTAAAAGTCATGATTTTGATGAAACTCTAAGTTCTTTTTGTTTTACTATCACACAGGTTTGAGTGTATGCTTGAGTTTATGTCAAGTGAGTCATCATTCATGGCTTTATAATTATACATATAGTACATGTGTGAGAATTCAATGCTTGATGAAAATGATCATACACTATACGTTTTACCTGTAATTTGTGTCAGAGTTCATACTAACACTCTAATATAATTTCTTTCCAGTCCTGGTATGTTTTGATTGAAATAACTTTAACCTGTACTTACATTACTTAAAGACATGAGGACAAAAATATCCAACCTGAAGTGTGTGTATTTGTGTGTGTGTGTGTGTGTGTGTGTGTGTGTGTATGTGTTTCATGTTTCAAGTTTCAAGTTTCAAGTCAGCTTTATTGTCAATTTCTCCTCATACACTGGATATACAGAGGAATTCTTTCTTTATTTCCTTTTCGTGCTATTCCACAGTGAAGAAGAGATGCACAGCAGATAAGACATTTCCTAACACTAAAGAAAAAAGCGCATAGCAGATAAGGACATTTTCCTGTGTGTGTTGATTTCTGTGTAATTTCTTGTACTGCACTGCATGTTGCCTGGTCTTAGATAAAGAGAGGGAGAGAGAGAGCGAGAGAGAGGAGAGGAGAGGTTGATATGGAGATGGAGGATGGAGGAGTGTGCTCACCCTTCTGGACTGGATCTCCTTCACATAGAGTGGCAGAAGGAACTCTGAGACGCCCTCAAGCCTGATGCCCTCTTTGGTCACACGGAGATTACCCATGCCATCCTGCACAGAGAGAGAGAGGGAGAAGGAAAAAAAACAAAAGGTTTGTGTCAAGAACTGAAGAAAAACAAAGTTGCAGGTTTTCTGGTCCATGTAGGGAAAAGAAGGAATCAAATCAAATCATCTGTAAAAGTGTGACTACTTTGGAGTCACACATGGACAAACATCTGCAACGTGACTTGGATCAAGTGTGCATTTTTACACTAATCTCAAACATGCATGCATGGACACACACACACACACACACACAAAGATACAAATAAGCCCCAAATATGATCCACAAATCCATCAGTTTAAGAAGCTATGTGTACAACTTTTAGGCTATCCAAATTATCAAAAAAAAACATGCAACAGCAACTGCAACAGAATGTGAAGAAATCACCTTAATGATATTTAATGAAAAATACTCAAGCGACGAATATCCATGCAAATCAACTAGCGTTGACCCAACTTTCCTATAATCTAACTTTCTAGCATGTGTGACTGCATTCCAATGCGAGGGAATGCAAACTGCTACTCTCCAGGCCACACCAAACCGAAAGTATCCCACAAGAGCCACACATAACAGCTTTAAGACTTTTTCTCTCTGGTGTAAATACACGATCATTCGCCAGTCAGGCACTATATCTGCTGAGGTGCACATGCTGTTAACACAGCACATACATCCTTTCAAGCAGGCCCCCCCTTCCGCCCCGCTCTTCTTTTACATGCAAATCAATCCAATCCAATTGTTGCCATAATGTGCAATCAGTTGAGGTAGGATAAGTGGAGGTGATGCTTTCATATTAACTTAGTATTGTTCTGTGTGTGTGTGCGTGTGTGTGTGTGTGTGTATGTGTGTGTGTGTGTGTGTGTGTGTTTGTGTGTGTTTGTGTGTGTCTAGGGGTGGTGCATGTCAATCCCAGTAGGGCCCCAGTATATATCACGTGTAACCATGTTTTCAGAACAATTAAATTGTTGAGGACTCCCACCTCTCTCTCTCTCTCTCTTTCCTGCACTCAATCTATCTTTAATTCTACCTTCTCTGCCTTCTTTAATTCTGCCTTCTCACCTGAATGTTTGGCAGTTGTCTCTCCTCTGCAACTCTCTCTCTCTCTCTCTTTCTCTCTCTCTCTCTCTCTGTCTCTCTCCCTCTCTCTGGTGAAGCGTAAATGTGTGTGCGTGATTGGATGTGGCAGGTAGTAAATTTAAACGTCTCTCTCAGGCTGAGTCTCGTATTCAATTGAAGCGACACAAAAGAGGAGCCCCACAGCTATTCCTCTACCTTCCACCCTTTTTTCTCTCTGTCCTTCTAACTGTCTTGCATTTTCTCCCTCTTTCTTTCTCTCTCTCCCTCCCTCTCTCTCTCTCCCTCTCTTTCTCTCTGCCATAGCTGAGAGGCAACCAGGCTACAATAACTTACATGAATAGCAGCTCGGGGCTTCCATTAAACCAGGTTGAACTTCAGGTTCGATGGACTTTCAATTCCATTTCTGCCCGTGATACACAGACATACGCACACACACACACACTGACACACCTGATCGTAAATTCCCCAGCCTGGACATTTCGTTTTGTCCATGGCACACACAAGCTGTCCCTGTGGACAGCATTCAATCACTTCAGTGCAGCGGGTGAATGCACAGGACACAGACTGTAGCCTGACCCCCCCCAGTGTACCCCCCCAGCCATAGCAACCACAACCAAACATACACACACACATACACACACACATACAAATACACATACACATACGCACACACTGCTGCTCTGCTTGCTGTATGACCCCTCAGCCTCCCAAGACAAAGGGTCAGAGCCACTCAGTAATGCACCTCACAAATAACCCATCCTGGCTGTTTTGTTGACGTGGCTGTGGCCCGGGAGAGGAGAGGAGGATGAGAGAAGAGGACAGGAGAGGAGAGACGAGGAAACGGGAAAAAAAATCTCGTTGGCCAGAAGCGGCATGGCCAGAAGCGCTCCTGACACAGCAGATCTGGCGCGGCCACAAAGCCTGCTAATGCGTCATGAGATTGGGCGATGGATGAAGCCGGAGCCAGCGGGAAGCTCCGCTCATCTTGTTTGTGAACAATTCAGCAGTCTAAGCACCCGTAATGCACAACCAGTCCAAATCTCAACACTGGCAAGTCCTGTTTGAAACCATGGAGCTGTGATACTTTTGATACCAAACGATCAGTTAGGACGACTTGGAGACTCACACTCTCATCCAAGCATCGCAACACACAGGCAGTGAATACACACACACACACACACACACACACACACACACACACACACACAGACACACACACACATGCACACAGACACACAAAGGCCTTCTTTCCTGACTCCTATATGTTACAGATAGTAGCGCAGGGTGCCAGGCAGTGTGTCCTCGGAGTGGAGTGATGTGATGAGTGTTGCCCTTGCCAGTCTGCCAGAGTGGAGGAGCAGACTGGCGGCAGCGTTAGGAGAGACAGGCAGCGAAAGGGCAGATGCTGAGATCTGCTCTCAGACGATCCCTCCCTCCCTCTCTCTCTCGCTCCCTGGGTCCATCTATCTCTATCCTCATCTCTAATAGCATGCCCTCTCTCAATCAGGCACTCTCCCTCTTAATCACAGACGCTCAATCACTTTCTCTCTCTCTACTTCTCTCCTCCTCTGTCTCTTTCTGAATTATTTTCTCTCAGTCCCACTCTCTTCACTCTTGCACACTCCATCGTGTTTCTGTTTCTGGATGTCTTTTGAAGCTCTCTCTCTCTCTCTCTCTCTCTCTCTCTCTCTCTTGTTTCCATGATGTCTGTCAATCATACAGGTCTCTTGTTCAGCTGTCATCTGAGCGTGCCCTACAGGACTGTTTGTCATCACACTGATGTCAATGGAGATGGAGGCCATCTACACAGCAGCCATGCACCTAATGCCCACTAATCGTGCATCTCTCTTTCTTATTGTACTTTTATTTCTTCTATCCTCATCTTTCTCTTTCCCTCTCTCTCTCTCTCTCTCTCTCTCTCTGAGGGATGACATGACTTTGTGTCAATTTATGTATTCTGCTTTACACTAAATAGTAATACACATGCACACGTACACACACGCAGACAGACAAACACCCGCACACAATATTACACCAAAGAATATCACAACAAAGAGTGAAGCAAAAAATGAAATAGATTTAAAAATAGCTTTGCAGACACTCATCCTCAGAATGGTTTGCATCTTCTCTCCTTAAACTCAATTTCTGCCCCAGTGACGAACTTTATTACACTGCTCTGCTCATTCCAGTATGTTTCCCACAGGGGGAAAACATAATAGTCCTATTCTATTTCAAGCTCTCTCAACAATCTATCTTCATTTCTGTTGCTTGCATCAAAACACACACACACACACACACACACACGCACACACACACACGCACACACACACACACACACACACACACACACACACACACACACACGCACACACACACACGCACACACACCAAGTGGCTCAGAAAGTTATGAGACAATGTGTTCTTTTATATGAAACCCTGATATGAAACTATTCATGGTGCACACTGAGTGATTTTGTCTAAGCCAGTTATTATCTTTAAAGGCCACCCAGGCGTCTGTGGCCGCCGATGCCTGTGATCTCATCAGCCCTGCTCTCCTGTCGGCGGCTGGCAGGAGTCAGGTCCATGGCAATTAAATCTGAGATTACTCTGACCTGACACCTCCACCAGACACAGACGCTCGTCCTCCTCAAACAGCAACCAGACATCTGAAGTGCAGCGCAAACATGCCCTTGTGTGTGTATGTATGTCTACCCCGGCCTCCCCACCCCCCCACCCCCCTCTCTCTTCCACCATCTCTCCCACTAGCTCTCGCTCTGTCTTCAAAGGTCTGAGCGCATATGCTTGTGGACATCCAATCACATGTGTTACTGTGGCTGGGCTGGAATGATGTATTCATGAGCAGTTGCCAGGATGGTAAAGGATTGTAGTGTCACCCTCAATAGGAAACAATCATCTCATGGAAGGCCGTCTGCTGGCCATGGGAAGGCAGTAAAGTGTTGCTCTCCGAACGGTGCTCACACTTCATTACTACTGTCTCTGACAGATGCTCTGTGATCCACTCATCAAGGCTCGCTGGACACATTGCTGTGCTACTTGACTACTCCTTCGGAGGAAAATTGTTCTGAATGAGCCCAAAAGACTAGCCAGGCCTCCATCAATATTACATTTCGCTACAGCACTTCATCAGGTACCTATCCAAAGGCTTAGGTTTCCTCTACTGAAGGAATCTAAAGACCAATCAGCGAACAGAGAGAGGGCTATGTCATGAGTGGGATGGCTGAATGCGATGTCACAACCAAATGGCTGTGAATGGTTGAAGGCATGCTTAGAGCATGCCCAATAGTTTTAAAGTTCACAGACAGTATCTGCCTAACAGGAGGGTAACGTATGCCTATTGAGAGGTTCCAGACTCTTTGCACAAAGTGTAACGACAAGAGTCTGGTTCACTAAGTGTCTAGACAGCTGAGAGAGTATAAAAGAAAAGAGGAGGCATGTCATTTCAAGTGTGTACAGTGCATACTTTAAGTGCATACTTTAAGGGCATACTAAAAAGATTAGCCCCTTGTCAACCTCTTTCTCTGCCACTGTACAAGAGCTACGGGAGTCTCATTTCCCTGACAGCATCACAGTACCTGTCCTTTGGGTGTGTTTTTTTTATTATTATTTTTTATACCCACTTTGTTTTAGCATTTCTTTTATTTCTTTTAATAACAACCAATAACGAGGCAAGGCTCTGTATTTGTCTCTATAATCGCTCACTTCTCCCCGGTGCGTTTTAACAATGTGGCTCCCCCGGCGGCTGATGTCAGAGGGATCAATAGCTTATTGGATTTTCACAGCCTTCAATGGAGGGGCCTGCCTTTCGAAATTAATTCCCCTGAGACGCACAAAATCATAATCATTGGTTTCTGAACACCACTGATTACATATCAGAGTGGGATGGGGGGGTTGGTGGTGGTGGTGGTGGTGGTGGGGGGGGGGTGAACAGGGGTGACTGGGTCCTGTGTCTGACTGTGCCACCATTGATTAGGCTTGTCGAAACACACCTGCCCGACATCCCAGAGAAGCTGTTTCCCCTCTCAATCAACCCTGGGTGGAGAATTATGAGGCCTGGGTTGAGCTACAGGTGAGCTACAGGGAGTTTTCACATTATCTCAAACGGCAGCAAACTGAATTAAAAAAAAACAACAACAACAAAAGAAACATATTCAACAATAATTGAACAACAAGACATGATCATGTCTATGACTGGACAGCATTACCTAAATGAAAGTGAGCAGAAAATGAGTATAATGAATGACACTGAATGCCTGTCTCTCTCTCCGACACCATCCAGGCCCATGTAGATGCACTGGCTGCTCAAACTGGTGTCCTCCTGTGAGTCTATGCTATCTTTCTGGTGATGGCCCTGCCCTGGCATTTATTGAGAGTGCTGCCACTGAGTGTCGGCAGGACCTGTGGCTTCCTTCTGTCAGCCACTGCCCTGCATGCTCCTGTCCTCCGTCCCCTTTGCCTACAGCAGTGAGTCATGGTCAGAGCTCGGGCATCGGCAGTGGGGCAGCCAGTATCGATCGTCTCCCCCTACTGAGAGGATGGAAGAGGTTGAGGTGGGTTCGTGGTGGTGGTGGTAGTGGTGGTGATGGTGGTGGTGGTGGTGGGGGAGATGAGTGAAGAACAAACGCTGACATGAAAGGGTGATGGTGATTTGGCCCTGAGGGGAGGAGGAGAGGGAGGGAAGATGAGAGAGAGTGAGAGAGAGAGAGAGAGAGAGAGAGAGAGAGAGAGAGAGGGAGAGCGTGTGTGTGAGAGGGAAAGAGAATGGGTGTGTGGGGCATGGGAGGGGTCGGTGGAGGGTTGTTTGCGTACGTGATGGGATGCATTTCTGGCGCCGTACATCTGTCAATTGTGCACACACAGCCAGACACATATACACAAATACACACTGATAAACAGACACGGACTGGGTCCAAAAACAAAACAACACAAACACACACACACACACACACACACACACATGATCATTATTTGAAGTTCTTCAATTATGTCTTTCATGAGTTTTTAATCCAACACCATGCCAAACTAAAGGTCATTTCAACCGTTGCTGTCTGCTAAAAGACAGACAGATACACGCACGCACACACACACACACACAGACACACACATACACACACAAACTCACACACGCATACACTGTTAAAACCCGAATTTGAGTCTATCTCAGGATAGGTGCCTGTTTCAGGCCTGACCTCAAGCTGCAAACGCTGTGTAAATTTCAGCTGTGGAAGCCCTTGTTGTCTACTTTACAAAGGAGGCCCCTTCCCAGAACGCTGCCCTTCGTGTTCACTCTCAATGGCTACAGAGAAGGCACAATACTGGCACTACTAGTATAACTTAATCATGTGGAGAGAGAAAGGCCAAAGAGCAAGAAAAACAGATAGAGAGAGAGAGAGAGAGAGAAGAGAGAGAGAGAAAGCGTGTAAAGATTACAAGCAGCAAATCTAACAGCTGGACTGGCCTTTTGATCTCATGTCCTCAGCAGAACAACCAGCAGAGTATCTCAAGTGCTTTGCCAGGGTGACCGTGGCAACCATAGGTGGTCATCAGAGGGTCCCTAACTGTGAACAGGTCAACATGCCAGCACAGTGAGAGCCAAGTGCCCTCACAAAGCAAAGCAGAGAACGGCTCCGGAGGGAGCATGTGTGAGTGTGTGTGTGTGTGTGGTGTGTGTGTGTGTGTGTGTGTGTGTGTGTGTGCATTTGCATGTGTGTGTCCTATTTCTGTCCATTCTATGGTGTCACTTAGCTACTGTGGCTCAGGTGCTTCATTTCTCAGGTGTGCTTCATTTCTCAGAGTCCATTTAGCCACAGTCCTACACAGAGTCTGTTCAACGGCCTGCTTGTGGAGACAGCTGCCAGGAGTGAAGTGAGCGATATCCCTCCTTTCTCCATTAAAGCCGCCATGGCCCCCATCTCCATCTCCACCTCCACCTTACCTCCACCTCACCTCCACCTCTGGTAACCACCCCTAAAGCACCCCTCAAAACCATCGCCCACCCTTGATGGGCTGTGCCCCTGCCCTGGCTGCCATTAGTAATGCGGACGTCCCAACAGCGCTAAGCTCATTAGCGCGCTCGCTAGCTAGCTGAAGGTGGTCCTGATGGTGCCTTTCTGCCCGGGCCCCCTCATTATTCACCCGACAACCCCCCCAGCACTGCCGTTTGAACCAGTGGGCCTCGTCCCGCCCTGGGAGTGGTGAATAGAGAGAGCATCGAGAGGTCAAGGACTCAATCCATCCAGAGGGAAGTGAGTGTGGAGAGCGTGTTACGGATGCGGTGGGATAGGGTGGAGGGGAGAAGGGGTGTATGGAGCGATGGCTAGATGTGAGCTATAGAGCACTGGACTGTACAGATGGGCTGTGTGTGTTGCACTTCTCATGATACTGATGTTGAAATACAATAGCCAATGACAGAAGCAGAAATATGGGTCACGCAAGACGCTTCTGAGGTGAGAAAAAGGTATGAGTGTACGTATAACTGGAAGTGCAGCTGTGAGAGTCAAGTGAAAATGGGTCACCAGTGAAGAAGTGTGGAAGAAGGTGTATGTGTGTGTCATCATCTTTACGGCATTCACACTCATTACACTGTGTGCTCATATGTGTTATATAGTACAAAGGTGGAGGCCGAAGTCTCCATTAACACAACAGACACAAACAAACGCTATAGAGTGACAAAAGTCTGGCACGCCACATTAGTAGTTCTCTTGGGAAATATTCAGAGAGATTGCACAGGATAGCCATATCAGGCTGGGATAAGGGTGTAGATGGAAGGACTGGAACTTGATGTGGAGCTAAGTTGCCTTATCTCCCTTACCCATGGGACTCTTTTTTCTGATTGGCTGATAAGGTGCAAAAAACTTTGTATAACTGGCTGCCTTTGAAGTAGAACCGGAAAATTTGAATCACCGTTCCATATCAGTGCGCTTATGAATGGTAACCATAACAACCGTAGTAAAGTATTTCACGCTGTACTTTCCCGCCTTTTATGGAAGCTATAATAGGTTATTTTCTGTACTTCATGCACATGATTCCTAAATATAGAGTTAAAAGAAAAAGTTAAGAAGTAGAAAAAATGATATCCTAAATGCAGATGGGAGATAAGTGGGATAATGGCCTTCGAGGTGACCAGTTCGATGAAAATAATGACTCGACGGAGGCAACCCTGCTTCGCCTCCACCTCACCATCAAACCTTGTCAGCCGTTATCCTCTACATGCAAGGCCAGCTGTGGCCTGAGACGGAGAGAGGTGATAGGACACACTAGGCTGAGAACCCAGATGTACCACTAACTATTTGAATTCACTTGCAAATGCGTCTGGTGACAAGCTATTGGGGCAGTAGTGTAGCGTTTAAGGAACCTGGCTACTGTGCTAGTAACCTAGAAAGCTGTGGGTTCAAATCCTACCGCCCTTGAGCAAGGCACTTCACCTTAAGTTGCTCTAGGGGAGACTGGCCCTGAACAGTTAATAGTTGACAAAGTCTAAGCCGCTTTGGATAAAGGCGTCAGCTAATTGCATAAATGTAAATGTAGCTCATGAATTTATAAATAAATCTCAACCATTTTATCACCTCATTACCAATTCACTAAAGATTCAGGAACCAATAAAAACTGTTTACCCAGCATTGGGGCATACATGAAGGCAGCAGCATTACTGTCAATAGGTAAGCTTTGAATGTTTATGGACATGTTCTTGCTACACCTACAAAGAGTTTTCATAAGAATTTGATGCTTCATTTGAACTTCAAACTACATGCTGGTTCTGCCCTGCAATGTGAGGTCAATCTCCATTTATGTGGGTCTGGTTCCCAGACTTGGCAAACACTGCTGGAAGACTCTCATTAGGCCGTATCTGCGAGCCTAGCCAATGTGCAGTTTCTGTGCTTAAGCTAGGTAGCCATGACTGCATTACATATAGGACTATGAACTAAATTGTGGGGTGTGTTAAAGCAGGCAAAATGTTGGTTGCATCCCCTGGTGGTGTGTAATTTATAGATCTGAATTGAAAATGATGGCATTATAAGATATGTTTACATGTTTCTGTTGTCCCTTCCTGACTATTATCTAAGATCAGCAGAGAAAATGACTTTAAGATGCAGGTAGATTACCTCCTACACGGTGATGATACCTTATCATTATTCAGAATTCAGCAAGTCAACACAGGAGCTTTTTTATGTACTCTAAAAAAATACTAATTTGATGCACACACACACACAAACACACACACAAACACATACACATACGCACACACAAACAAACACACACACACACAAACACTTGCTCACTCATCCATTACGTCCCTCCCTGTCTGTCTTTCACACATACAAATGCACACACACACATACACACACAAACAGATGCACACATACACACAAGCGCACCACACACTCACACACAAGCACACCATGAAGCCCATATAAACACACACATTAGTGCAAAAAACACCCTCCCTCCAGTGCGCAGGCCTATCGGTGCAGGCAGGCGGTCCCTGCCGTGTGCACAAGGACAATGAGGCGCAGTGTTAAATCCTAATGGGCTTTCTCTATGCTGTTTTCGTGTTCCAGGTAGTTTGACCCCTGCTATGCACGGCTGCACCGAATAATTCCCTTCTGCCTATGTTATAATGACAGCCAAATTGCAGCTAGCCCCTGCCCTAACACAAAGCGGGGCTCGGTAGCTGATGGCTATCGCCAAGTTACTTTTTGTTCCTTTCATTGTCACTTATCACTTGTCTCATATACTCAATTGGCTGTGAGAGCAAGTGGTGTCTGTTGTGTTGTATTTTCCCACTTACAAAAAGCCAAACATGCTGACTGGGAATTTGAAATGCATACAAAGCAGGGGGGGTAAAAGCGGAGCGAGAGGCACAAACGTTCGTTATGTTCCGTGTTCTATTCCACAAGGCGGAGGGGGTAAAATCATTGAAAAGTTTATATTGTGACGTTACGTGACACTCCCACTTATGCAGACGTTACGTCAGGTTTGCTCCCATTGTAACGCATTATGTTGCTCTGTCTTGGTCAGTATGGAGTGACCTTTGTACAAAGAGCATTCCTGTACAGACACAACATTAAAGTAAAGCAAAGTGCAAGCATCCATGAATGTAACTTCTGAACCATATGTCAAATTAAAAAAAAAAAAAAAAAAAAAAAAGATTTTCCAACATACTGAATTTTATTGAAAATGAAACAAATTTTCCCAGGTCACAAATTTAGTCTGTTCTTCATAAAATTTGGTAGAAACGGTTTTTCTGGCCAAATGACATAAAACTTACCTATTGGTACTTCAATTTTCCAGTGTTCAGCCGAGGCAGATACTCAAAATTGGCAGCAAGGCGCCCCCATGTTGCTGCTTGCGGACACATGTTAGTCATTTTCAAGTGCCACTGTCTTGCTGCAGTGACAGATCGTTTTGTTTGGAATCACCAGTAGTGATTATCTTAATGAGTTTGGCTTGATTTTGAACATAGGCTTATTTGACTAGATAAAATAGCTTGAAACAAGTAACATTTCCTTTAATGTCTGAGAACTGGTCGAGATACTTTCCCCTCATATCATGAGTAAAATTGCCACTGCAATTCAAGACAAAACATACAGAAACAAGCCAAATAAATCTGCCTCAATAAGTAAATTAATCTTAAAATTGGTATCACAAGATAAAAATTCTGAATTCTGGGGAATTACACAAATGAAGATTTTCATTTCGTTTTCAGTACTACTTCAATGGTTCACACTGCAACAAAGCTGGCTAAGCCCAGACAGAAAGACATTATTAGATTGAGGAAAGTCACAGAGTGAAGGCTAGACCTCGACAATTTACCGATCACTCACTCACTCACCTTCTGGGAGTACATTCCGCAGCAGTAGGCTAAACAGATATATGGCTTTTATGTGCAGAAAACCTTTTAGTTGTGTCCACAGTTCTCAAGTGTGCATTCAGAATTCAGCAAAGTAACAAAAGGTGTTAGATTCCTCTAGACATTACAGTAAATGGAGCTGGTGGGCTTTATTCTGGCAGAGCACTCAAGGTGATGCTACAGCAGAAGCTATGAATGGATTGAGGGCCACAGGGCTCTTAACTGTGTGTGTTTGTGTGTGTGTAAGACAGAGAGAGAGAGAGAGAGAGAGAGAGAGAGAGAGAGAGAGAGACAGAAAATATGAACTAATTGTAACATTTAGTTTTACAGTTCTTGTCCATTTCGGTTCAATTATTTTGTCTCTTTTATCTTTCTAAGCTGTTATGAATGACTCTGTAGCAGCAGGTAATTATACCGCTTCACACTCTGTAGAGTTATGTCAATACTCTATCACATTCTCGTCATATGAAACAAACACCTACACCACCAACACCTGAAACCAGAGCAAACCCATCCAAGACATTTTAACACTGTAATGGAAGAGGCTAAAATCACCTTTGTAAATTCTTGCTACAGGTCGCTACAGGTGCAAGTATGCCGTCACTCTTTCTACAGGTTAGTTCAAATGACTTGGAAGCTGCCAAACCAAGGCACATGGGATAAGATGTCTTACAGTAAGCAAAGAGTTAGGGCTCTATATAAATGACAGACAGTGTGCTGTATAGGTGTCTGTGTGTGTGTGTGTGTGTGTGTGCATGTGTGTGTGTGAGAGAGAGAGAGAGAGAGAGAGAGAGGGAGAATGGGATAACAAATTGTGTGAGAGTGATTGTGTGTGTGTGATTACGTGTGTGTATGATCGTGTGTGTGTGTATGACTGTGTGTGTGTCTGTCTGTGTGTGTGCATGTGTGTGTGAGAGAGAGAGAAAGTGGGAGACAACAGAGGGAAAGCGCTGACATGTCTGATCTTAATCTGGGCCTCTCACAAAGAGCGAGAGTAGGAGAGATTATCTACAGAGAACACTGAAAATAACATAGAACATGTTTAAAGGCAGACACACACACACACACACACACACACAGTCATACACACACACACACGCACAATCATACACACACATAATCACACACACACACAATCACTCTCACACAAGTTGTTATCCCATTCTCCCTGACTCCTTTCCCTCTGCTTGTCTCCCTCTCCATCTTTCTCTCCTCTTTCTGTTTCTCCATCTTAACATGTCCTGTTCCACCTCCTCTCTTTCTCCATTACCTTCCTACTTTCGCCATCGCTCGCTCCCTCTCTCCCTCCCTCTCCCCATCCATCCATCCTCTGGTGTTTATTTCTCCATGGCCTGGGGGCTTTGAGTGTGTTTGGTCAGCACATCGTGGGCTGGAGATGGGGAGACGTAGCTGGGAGGGGGTGGGATGCTGGTGTTTGTGTGTGTGGTGTGTGTGTGTGTGTGTGTGTGTGTATGTGTGTGTGGTGTGTCCATGCACACAACATCATGGTCAGCATGGCCCCAGGGCAATTCCCCATCACCCAGGGACATATTCCTGTCCTGAGTTGTGTAGGTGTATTTGTGTATGTGTGTGTGTTTATGTGTGTGTGTGTCTTCAGCTGAAGGCATGGGCAGGGTTGCGTCAGCCTGCTTCTGGTCATTAGGACCAGGCTGTGAGCGTGGGCTCTATTAGTCCTGGTGGGCAGTGTCATGCAGCCACAAGCTTGTGGTGATCCATGCTATGGGACCGGACAAATGTCCAGCAGACCCGGGGCACACGCAGACTTTTGCTAACTCAGTCATCCATAAAAATCAACATACACACGGTGGATCACAACAACCCTGCCAAAAGCGGGAGAAAGAAGAAGATGAGATGTACAACCTTCTCTTTGTCACAAGTTTTTGTTATGTAGCTGTAACTTTTAATCGTGTCAATACAATCCTCTTTATTTGAACAGAACTGAAGTGAACTGAGCTCATGATGTATCTTCCTCTCGTCTCCTCTCCTCTCCTCTCCTCTCCCCTCTCCACTGTACCTACCCAAAATGGCTGGTGCTACTAAGCCACTCAGGACTCAACATATTGGACAAACATCTGTCTGTGCTTCTATCCCAGTATAGAGTTGTGTCACACACACACACACACACACACACACACACACACACACACACACACACACACACAGGCAGGCCTAAACTACTGTATCTGGGCAGCGTGTCTGGGTTTCCTTTCCTGATTTATCCTGGGCCTCTTATAATGACATTATTGTTAATCTTGTTCTGAATGAGACTGCATAGTCTTACAATATTCTTTCCATAGTTGTTTTCTGTCATGAAAAATACATGTATATAATTGTTTGAAATTTCAAATAAATTTGAAACTTCAATGTCTTTTAAAGGTTGTCATTTTAAAGCAAGACCAATGGAGTTTTGACCAATGATTGTTGTTCCTTTTCGCATCAATATTCAAAGCCATTTAGCAGTAATACACAGTCAGTCAAAATATCTAAAAGGGTCATGATCAACACTGTTACACAGATATCACATGTTCTGGGACTGCACAATGGCAATGCCAGGTACTTGTTTCTCAGTATTACAGACTGAAGTAGTGTCAGCTTGAAACTATAACTAATTGTTCTACTTTCACATACTGATCATGCAGTTACCTGCATGCTTAATTACCTGAGGAAAATCCAGTGTTAGTCAAAATTCCAAGTCAATGTGTTGCAAATGGAGTTAAACACTCCATGGCAAATTTTAGTGAGAGAAAATCTGCCTGGCATACAGAATTGTTGGGGGAGCTGTCTGAATGCCAGATTGGGTAACATACACACCTGTCACAGATCAGTTGTGCAGTTTGAACAATAAGACAACAAATCTGGAATGCGTTTTCCAAAACCATGGTAGCTAACTAAGTTAGCAACTAGCATGTTTGGAACCATGTAGTTATGACACAACTGTTTCTCAAAATCCTTGTCCATACCATGGTGGTGCAACTTCATGGTGGTTCAGACGAGCATTCGCAAACATGATTTTAAAGTTGTGGCTAGATATAGTTAGTAAGTACTTTTATTGTCCCATAGGAAATTAAGGCATCTTGTAGCATCCATAACATGACAAATAACACAAGACAAACACACACATTAGAAACTATAGTATGGTGCAGCTATCATTAGTGTGAGAGTAGTGTAGGAATGAACAGGGGGGATGTTGTTGCATCGTGGAAAGTGCATCCAGCTATTTTGCACGAGATGTTACAGCAAGGATACTGCCAGTGCAATACATAAATAAGCTAATAAATAGCTGAATATGCTGAAGCTTTAGGAAATTACTGTAAACATAATAATATTAAAATAGAAGCATTTAAGACAGCACAAAAAGGTAATGGTTCGGACTACACCTTTTGACTTGTTATTGTAAGCTAGTATCTTGATGGAAACTGCAGACAACAGAGGGTGTCAAACATCTTGGAGATGTGTCGGCTATAACGAGATTACCGTGAAAGTTATAAGTGCTGAAACTTCAGTGCTGAGCATGACTTGGTGATGGGCTAATGATGTGATTTTTCCCTAATTGATGTCAGCTGTTACAGGCAAAGCTAATCACTTTGAATATTTTACAAAGTGGAGACCAAGCACAAGAAAAAGGAAATCACAGGTGAATTGTGGCGTCTGTGGATAAATGGGGCACACCAAGAACTGTGCATAGGAGGCTTGTAGGTCTGAGAGCGGCACTATGCGTAGTCGTGTGCGCAAGTGTCTGTGTGTCTCCCTTCGTTACCGAGGATGGCTTTATGATTTGTGTGACAATTTCATCACAAAGTACATTTGCGGTGTTGGCGAATGTGTCCGAGTACTCTCCAAACAATCCCGAAGGTGAAACGTGGTAGAGGGATAGTAGGGACAAAACTGGTACGGACCAACATGGTACAAACTTCCATGGTACCATGCTGGTTGGTCATTTTTGGAAACAATCGGACTTGAGCTGCTATGTTGATCAAATTTACATCATACTATGGTGGTTCAACGTTAACATTCATAGTTGTGCAAGAAATGCACCCCTGATGAGGAAGTGATTTGTGACAGTATTTATCACTAGTGAAGCCTGGACCTGACTCACCTTGAACTCCCTGAAGGGTCTTTCCTTTTTTCCATTTCTTCTACCAAAACATTCTTTTAGCCCATGAATTAATTTTCATTTACACGACTATCAAAGGCCTTGAGTAAAGACTGGCAATTCCTGGACCTCATCACACCTTTGAGCACAGCATGTGCAGACACACACACACACGCACGCACACACACACACACACACACACTTTGTTAAATCTGCCCTTAGCCTTCACTTGACCCTTGGCTTTGGGACTTAATAAACAATCCTACTGCAATCATTCAAATTTGGCACCTTGTTCATCACAGCGCTAATAACATTGGCCAATAAGAGCACAGTGCAAATGATTGCCACGACCCCTTTGTTCTGTGTCATTTGCAAGCTTCTCTTTAATATTTCATCCATGGTTCTCCACTGCTGAGCATGCCCTCTGGCTACAACTAGCTAGGCAAACCCACGGCTTTGACACTGTTAAAACTCATCAATAAATGTCCAAGGCACTTTAGTATTGACAATGGAGTTTGAAATAACCAAACAATGGGTGTTAATCATCGATCAGACCACAAAATCACATCTGACAAGCAGCTAAAGTGTATCAAGAAATTACATGAAATTTACATCATCTTTGTGTGAATCTCCGATAAGGCCTTGCTATCTGGGATATGTTCCAGCTAACAAATGTATGCACATACATAAATAATTAATCAAAATAATAAAACATCACTGCCTATTATGAATACACGACAGCCATGGTTTGGGCTAAAATGCTTGCTGACGTGCTGGATTCTTCTAGAACTGCGCAGGAGCTCTACGTTGCTCTGTGTTTCTAAGGACAGCCACGTAGAGACGATCAAAGGAGCCACTCTTACTAAGTCTGCACACGTAACCGCAGTGTCTGCACGTTTGAAAAGCATGGGGCGAAAAAGAGAGAAAAAAAAGAAAGAGAGAGAGGGGGATTTGTGGGGGGATACAGTATCCGAGGAGACAGGAGGACAGACAGCGTTTGATCTATTGGGAAATCACCTCACTGGGTCTGGTAAATCATGACAGCGCTTCATGGCATCACTCACCAAAGAGCCCCAACACGACGCGTCCCGACAGATGCGAGGAGACATGTTGATTCTTTAGTTTGCTGTTGGCTGACTGTAAACAAGCTACCGATGTTCACAGGGAGATGCAAACAAAGGCAGTCAGACGAGAGCTGACAGTGGAGGGGAGACACGTGTGCACTAAAGCACACACAGATACATACACTAAAGCTCACACATGCACACACACACACATGCACACACACACACACACACACACACACACACACAACCAGAGACTTTACGGTCCATGTCTTGATTGTAATTCTACACATGGTCTGCATGAAGATTATTCACACTAATGAATAGACATTTATGCACACATGCGGTATATGACACTGTATATGTAAATTCTATCCCAATGTAAGGCTGAAAATGTGAGATTGAGCAAAGAATAATAAATAATCTTTTTTACTGTAATTGCTACTTGTCATGACAAATAAAATTGTGAAAATTTGTAAATTTGTTTTACATAAAATAAAAGCAGAATAAACACACTAATTTTATAATTGTGAATCATTCTGGTGTTTGTTAGAAACAGACAGAAACTCCATGACATTTTTGGTGTCATGGTTCTGCAGAAGGATATTATGCATGCTTAATTTCTGCCATATGGCTACCACCACAAACCCACACTCACAAACGTAACCCTCCACACAAACACAATCAAAAACTGGCACACACACACACACATATACACACACTCACACACACACACACACACACACACAGTCACATTCATCCACACAAACAAAAACAAACTTATTCCCTCTTGGCGCTCTCGCAGTCAAGCAAGCAAATCTGTGCAAACCTTCAGGGTCATCTCAGAATACTCCACACCCACTGCTCTACTCCACTTGGCCGGCTCAGTGTGTGTGTGTGTGTGTGTGTGGGGGGGGGGTTGGAAAAGTAGCATTTCCTCTCTCATCTCCTTGTGCCATCTCTATACTTTACTTCAGCCCCTTCTGTGTGCAGGCCTGTGCAAGTTGTCTCTGCTCTGCTCTGTTCTGCTCTGCACTGCACAGTGTGCCCTGCTCCCAGGCAGCCGTTTGGAGGTGATAATGGAGGCAGTGGGGATGCATGGAGCAGCAGCCTGCACTCTGCACTCAGTGTGGAGATTAAAGGAGGAGGCCACTTACCAGCACAGGAGGAGGTGGTGCGCAAAAACACAGGTTTCTTTTAAAGTAATTTGCTGTGTAGAGAAATACAGATTTACTGCTCTACACAAAGAAAGAGAGAGAGAGAGACAGAGAGAGAGAGAGAGAGATGCACACACTCATTTAAACACAGATTCACATAAATACTTTAAGAGAATGTGTGCCTGTGTAGTGTTTCAGAAGACCCCACTGATCTACTTTCAAATCTGCTAGTGTGTGTGTGTGGGAGTATGTTTGTGTTTGTGTGTGTGTGTGTGAGTGTGTGTGTGCGCACGCGCATGCATGTGTGCGTTTTAAACTTCACTTATATGCTTAAAGGATGAGTAGTTTCTCTCCAGTGCTCATAGAGAATAGACTTCTATCTTTTTTTTAAGAACAAGAGAAGGGGAGCTGTTACTTGTTGGAGGCCAAAGAAACTAAAAGTTACACAACTAAATTGGCATTCTGAAAGTATGTGGCACAATGGCTAATTCCACCAATCCCTGACAGAGAAGCAAATGACATTAAAACCCTCGCGAATGAGACTGTGGGAGGGAGGGTGCTGAGGGAAGACAGACAGAAAGAGGCCACGCCAGAGCTGAAGATGAATGGAGCCGCTCCTAAAGACAGAACAGATGAGCGCTTCGGTTTTCTGGAGCTGAGAAAATACATTTTCTTCATGTGGATTTTTTCAATTCAATTACCGAGGCAAATGTTCAAATCGCTTAAAATGCACAGTCTGTTGAGAAATTGCAAAGTTCTCAAGCCATTTTTCAAAAACTCAGACGGTGGCTATTAGGTGTCATAAACAGTTTTTCCATCCATAAAAAAAAAGGCTTTGAATTATAATCTCAATCCAAGGTTGTGATGCAAAGTCACTTTGGCTAAAGACACTCATGAAAAGGAGAGATCATGAGAAGGCTTTTTAAATGTCATCAGTATCATGTTTTATGTACTGAAAAGATCACACAAGATAAGAGCAGAACATACAAGCTGCAGGCGAATGAAAATGCTTCCTGCTGGTTCAATAAGCGTCAAAATTTATCATGAAGATTTATTTACTTTATTACCATTCACACTGTTACCATCACAGCTTTACAAGTCGCTCTGTCAGTAAAGGGCAGGGCGCGCCCTTGTGAATAAAATCCATCCCTTACCTACACGGCAATTCACTTCCGATAAAGCCATCTGCTAAATGAAGACGTCTTACAGTAAGGACTAACACATCCATATGAGGCCAGGTTCCCAGAATGGATGAGCTGTTTTTCCTTCCCTTGGCTTTTCATCTAGATAATGCATATTTCATATCTCATATTTAGAGATATCTTGTTTTAATATGTCTGCTTAGCTCTTTAAAATGCTTTGAGAAGACAGAAACAGTCCACAGGTAATGTTTGCCGGTAATGCAGATTTTTTTTTTTTTAAATTTAATTTCACAGAACTGAACTCAGCTGAATGTAGAGCAGTGAATGAGTCAGGCCATATTTCATGTGGACTGGGTAAGTGCCTGTGCTGCACTGTGCTATGCTGGGCTGGGCTGTGCTGTGCTGTGCTATGCTGGGCTGGGCTGGGCTGTGCTGTGCTGTGCTGTGCTGGGCTGTGCTGGGCTGTGCTATGCCATGCTGTGCTGGGCTGGGCTATGTTGGGCTGGGCTGTGCTGGGCTGTGCTGTTCTATGCTGGGCTGGGCTGTGCTGTGCTGTGCTGTGCTGTGCTGTGCGGGGCTGGGCTAGGCTGTGCTGGGCTGTGCTACGCTCTGAAACCTGCATGCCAACAGAGAGGCACATACGGCTTCATCTGGGGAAAGCCCTGATGACAGAGGAACCAGCACTGACCTGCTAACAAATAAACAAACACAAAAAATACTCTCTCTCTCTCTCACACACACACACACACACACACACACACACACATACACGCACACACACAAACACACACGCTTTCGCTTTGTCAGTCAGTGGGTCCCCATAGAGGGAAACAAAGCGGAGCTCATGATTCTGCGGCCACTGACATTTATCACTTTGAGGGATTTGACTAATATCGGTGGGATATGAGGGCCTGCTTGTGGACGGACGCACAGGAAATTCATCTGCACAATTGGATTTGGGGGGAAAGCGGAGGATTCAGCCACCAGGCCCATGGGGAATATCTGTTCTGTGCCGTGGAAATTGCCGGAGTCGCTCTTTCTTTTCTGCCTTCAGTTGTTCTTGGCTGTATGGCCTCAACTCTCTCTCTCTCTCTCTCTCTCTCCCCCCCTCTATCTTTATCAATTCTCTTGGCATGCCTTTAGATGGCTTGAAGTTGATTTGATTTGATGTGTGTGTACGTGTGTGTGTCTGTATAGAGGTGTGCATGTGAATGTGTGTGTGTGTGTGCGTGTGTGTGTGTGTGTGTGTGTGTGCGTGTGTGTGTGCGTATGTTCATGTTTTTGTTTATGTTGTGGGGTACGTCACTTGACAAAACTAATTTGCATTTAATTTTGGCCCAGTGTCGCTTTTTTCCTTTGGGGGGGGGTATTGGGATTATTATGGGATGTTGCCCCCCCATAGCAAGTCCCTCAGACCTACCAGACTGAATTGGGTTTGCAGAAGGGCTTTTCTATCGGGGTGAGAAATGAATCAAATGGAATGGAAGAGATGTGTAATTTCTGACAGGTTAATTCTTTTTTCTCATGGGAACACACACTGCTAGGAAAGGTGGGGAGGGATGGGTGGAAAGGGAGGGGTGGGGGTGGTGGGCTTTGTTGGTGAAGGCACCAGGAAGCAGGTAATGTCCACAGAGAGAAAATTGAGCTCTGACTCCATGAGTGGTGGAGTCTCTTGCTCCCCACGTGAGCAGGACAGGTTTGTGAATCAAACGAAAAACAAAAAGTCCAATGAAATCAGAACCAAAAAGCTCAGCAAAATAAACACACGCATACACACACACACACACATATGCTTGCACTCACAAACACACACATACATAAGCTTGTAATCTCTCTCTCTCTCTTTCTCTCTCTGCGACATCTCGAGTGACGTACCACGGTGAAGTTCATGACCTTGAGGATCCAGATGGTGAGGGCCAGATTGACGATCATGGTGACGAGGAGGAGGAGGATGAAGAAGTAGAGGCAGCGCTTCCTCCAGCCGTAGATGCCCACCGGGTACGCCTGCGCACAGCCTGGCCGCTGCAGGGGATTGGGCTGAGATGCCAAGATGTACTGCTCCTGGGTCATCTGAGAGGAGGGGAGACACGACAGGCAGAGCGACGGAGGAGGGGGGGGTGGAAGAGAGAGAAAGACAGACAGAAGGAGAGCGAGAGGGAGGAGGGAAAAGATAGAAATCCTCTTTTAATGTACAGCACTGTGTCAATATAGAAATCTACTGTACAAATGTGCAGAGTTTACACCAGTATTGAGACCAGAGGAATGGGTTACATCGTTATTACATTGACTGCCAGTCATTACATTATTAGTAGTTACAGCATTACTGAATGGACTACTGCAAACAATTCAGAGGAAAAGAGAGATAGCATGAGGGAAAACTGAACCAGAGCGCCAAAACATCTATCTAACATCAGCTTTAGTCAAATAGCACATCTGACTGTTCTGAGTACAGTCAAGGTGAGCTGTGCAGTCAAGGTGAGAAACTAATAAGATCATTGATTCCAGCACGATCACGTCTCTCATTAACTCTTCGCAGACACTGGCATGCGAAACCAGCCTCCTCCAAACCCTACTGAATCACACTGGCCACCTTAACAAACTGCACCTATATTTTTCTTCCACATTTTCACTGCAGATTGGTCTAATGATACTTCTTGGCTGTGAGTCCTTGAGCGCCATACATATTTATAATGGCAATCGATGTGCGGTGCTGGACTGGAGGCGGCAGTGTGATTCAGTTAATAAACGTTCCCCATTTGTTTCAGCGCTACCGCTCAACAGGTCAAACAATAGCTGCGAGACTTAAGCTGCTTTAAATAGCTCAGAGTGTAGAACTAAGGAGAGATTTTTTTCTCTATTAGTCTCTTCCTGTTTTGCTTGTTAGTTTTCTTTCTTCTCTCCCTCTCTCTCTCTCTCTCTCTCTCTTTCTCGTGTGCCCTTTCTTCCTCTTGTGTCTTTCAACCTTAGCTTTTCTGTTGTTCTCATCTTTTCCTTTTATGCATGCCTTTGCAGTTTTCTATTTTTTCTGGGCTATCACATACTGAATTCATATTACGTACTCTTTCTTTCTTTCTTTCTTTTTTCCTTTCTTTCTTTCTTTCTTGCCTCTCAGTTCTCAGCATATTTCTCAGATCGATGTGACAGCACAGCCATCCATCAACCCTCTGGGTGCAATTCTTGTGTGGGCCACTGGGAGCAGTATAAACCTTTTAACCTCTTCTATGCCAGGCGGCAGCTGTCCTGACTCACACCGAAGCTCTTCAATCTCCCAGATTACATCTGTGCTGGGGCTGCTGTTATTGAAGATGCTTTCCATCTTTTACCCCCCTCTTCTCTTTCCATTTCTCTCTCTCTCCCTCTCATCCCCCTATCCATGCTCTCTCTCTATCTCTCTCTGTCTCTGTCTTTGCTGTCTGTAGTCATGGCACGTTCACACACACAGACATGGGGAAGAATAGCAAAAGACGGACCATAAATAAATAATGAGCAGATAAAGGGCTGAAATGTAGTGGAGGTGTTTTTCTGGAGGTAAACATCACCAAGTCCTTGGTGGGAATGATGTGTTCTTGGTGCAGGAAGGGAAGGGATGGGCGGGGGGCGGCAATGTGACACACACTGACATACACACTTGTGTGTGTACACACAGACAACTTGAACACACATAATCAAAAATCACACACACACACAAACATTAAAACAACTGCAGACTAGAGTAGGAAGCTATGGGGAGATGAATCATCCACTCGTCAGAACAGCATGTCCAGCCATGGGTAGTCAAGCGAGGAACACAAAGCATTGGACAGTGTTTGTCTGTGTGTGTGTGTGTGTGTGTGTGTGTGTGTGTGTGTGTGTGTGTTTGTGTGTATTTTGGGTGGATTTAGTTTGGCCGTGCATGCATGCATGCGTGTGTGTGTGTGTGTGTGTATGTGTGTGTGTGTGTGTGTTCAATGTGTATCACACTGCATCATTGTTAGGGGTGTGTGTGTGTATGTGTGCGTGTGTGTGTGTGTGTGTGTGTGTGTCAGAAAACCCGTGCACATTCCGGCAGAGTGCCTTATCTGCCTATAAAAGTGATAAAAACACAGCTATGGTGGAGATAAATAAGCTTGACCCACAACCATGTGAGTGCATGCCTAGAATGCTAAGATATCTGTACTGCTGTCTGGGCTGAAGCAAGAAGGATGGCTTTGACTGACAGGTGTCAAGCACGTCCACCACGACCCCTTAGACGCCCGTGTGCGTTCCACAATCTAGGCCAAGCAGAAAACAGAGACAACAGCAGGGACAGACATCAATATTATGCCACGGCAACATGGCCGACACTGACAAACAATTCACTGTCACCACGGATCCACCTGTCATGGTGACAATGAGGGTCTCACATACGGCATGACAAACATACACCATTTCAGTCCCACCCCCACACTAGTATTTAATCATTGACAACATGAACAGGAACACATGTACACATACACACATATATACAGACACACACACACACATATATACAGACACACACACACAAACACACTCATACAGACACACACACACACACACCCACATATACAGACACACACACACACACACACACACGCACGCTTACAACCTCTCATACAAATCTTGGTGCCAGGGTTGCATTTATCCCCAGACAGCATTTACATAGTTACGACCAAAAACTCTGAAACACACACATAAACGCTGTCTTCTAATACGTTCACGCTCAAGGAGTCAATAAGAACCACAAAGCCCCACAAGAAGCTTTGTAAAAGATACAGCACTTTAAACATTTCTGCTTATGTGAAAGGCTTACAGTAGGCGGTGAGTTTTTCTTTTTTTTTTTCTGTCCAGGCAACAAATCTTCCGCTTGTTAAAATATGAATAGGCATTTCTTAGCTGTGGCATTTATGTGCCTTTGAAACTGCAGTTCATAACCACTGTCTGATGAGGCTTGTTAGAAAACAGAAGGTACAAACCCTTGCGCCTTCTTGAGATAAAAAAAATCTTCAAAAATATCTCCTTCAAACGTCAGCATCTCTGAGTCAGAAAAGAGACAGAAATACCAAAGAAATTCCAGACCTTTTTGAGGTGGTGGTGGGTGAGGTGTATTGGTGCTAAATAAATATTGCCTCAAAATATTGCTATAAATTTGTACGATGACATCCACTTGTTCACGGAAAGACACACATATGCACACGTACGGCGTGGGCTACATTAACAAATCGATACATCATTTAAAAAGGTCACATCAAATGCCGACGCAATTTAATGCCGTGTGGCAGACAGCGAGGATTCTCTGATAATTAAATGTTGCTGTATCCGAACAAGCTCCGCAGCTTATGAGAGCTGAATCATCCCGAGGTTATTGACAGATCCCTTCCCGGCGCACACAACGTGCCCAACGACAGTCTGCTTTCACCAAACGCCATAAGGGCTCGGTAGCTGCGCCTCGTCCGTTTCCAACAAGCACCTCTTCTCTGTATCGACTGACTGTTGTTGCCACTGACAATCCTAAACTTGCACTTGCCCGTCCCGTCCCTCCCCTTAGAATTAAACCCAATGAAACTTCCTCCAAATCCAAATTCAATTATATCCAAAAAAATAAATAAAAAAATAAAAATAAAAATATCCAAAAAGACCTGCTATATGTTAATCAAGGCTGTACACAGGCGAGTGTGAGAAGAGGACGTGTTTGAGAAGGGGACAGAGCAGAGTGATTGAGTGGGGAGGAGGCCGAGTAGGGAAGAGGGCCGCTGTGTGCTAGACCTGTCAGACGTCCCATTCAGTCTTCATTTTATGTTTTGACATGATGTGTATAAAGACAAAATAATAACAGCGAAGCCCATAGACACCCGCAAGGATGGGAGTAATCTGTGTATGGCGACGTGAACACACACGCGCAAACACGCACACATACACGCACACACGCACGCGCACACACACGCGCACACACACACATACACACACATACACACGCGCACACACACACACACACACACACACACACATACACACGAACGCACACACACACACACACACACACACACACACACAAAAACATATTTTTCTCCCCTGGCTTAATCATTTACGTGAGTGGCTTGTGAACACTACGCATTAGGCGCGTGGTTGCACCTGTTCCACCCTAAGGCAAGCAGGCATGAGGCTGAGGCGGGGACGCCACAACTAAGCTTTAGTGGGGGTGTGTCTGCGTGCGCTCGCGCGCGCGTGTGTGTGTGTGTGTGTGTGTGTGTGTGTGTTTGTACATATGCTTTGTGTAGACATCTGTGTGATGTGTGTGTACTACTTCTTGCTCACCTCACAGCTAGATGTGCACCTGCACAATGTGCAGATGGTATAAGAAATGTTTAAATACCAGTTACCAAAGCAAAGAGAGGCAGGTGCCTGTGTGTGTGTGTGTGTGTGTGTGTGTGTGTGTGTTGTGTGTGTGTGTGTGTGTGTGTGATGTGCGTGGTGCTGTGTGTGTGTGTGTGTGTGTGTGTGTGTGTGTGTGTGTGTGTAATTTAAACTGTGTGTGCCTGTGTGTGTGTGTGCGTGTTTGCACATCTCTAGAGTGTGTGTGTATGAGAGTGTAAGGGCCCATGCAAGCAGTATTGTTTTGTTTTGTTTTTTTTTTTGTTTTTGTTATCGTCGTTGTTTAGCTTCGCTTAGGGTTCAGCTCCAGCAGCGACGAGCAAACAGCAGCAGCAGTGTGAGCAGCACACACTCATCTGATGGCTTTCTGTTTGTTTTTGCTCTTATTTATTCATCTGCTCCAGCCCCCTGAGCTCCACAACCTACTACCCCCATCCTCCTTCTCTCCCGCTCTCTTCTCTTCCTCTATCTCTCTCTATCTCTCTCTCTCTCTCTCTCTCCTTCTCTCCTCACGCATATACAAGGGATGGGGGGGGGGTGAGGGATGAACCCTGTTTCTTGCTTCTAGCGGCCAGAAAAACAGATGAGTAAATAAACAAGAGAGAGAGAGAGAGGAGAGAGAGAGAGAGAGGGAGAGGCAAACGGAAAGAAAGAAAGAGGATGTTGACTGTGAGATGACAAGTGCAGTGGTTTGAAGCTGCCAGGCTGCTCCCTGTGTGTGACCAAGCCAGGTGCTTACAACGCACGCACGCACGCACCACACACACACACCACACACACACACACACACACACACACACGCTCACATACACAGAAACAAGCAAACAACCAAAAATAAAGACCAACTACCCCTGAGGGACAAGGCATTTGGGACTGACCACAGATTTGACACAGTTGAGGTCACTTGGAAAATAAATCAGAGGGACTTCTTCAAGCTTCGTGATGGGCAAGTGAGTGTGTGTGTGAGTGTGTGTGTGTGTGTGTGTGTGTGTGTGTGTGTGTGTGTGTGTGTGTGTTTACTTCAGATTTGCACTGGTTAATGTTCAGTAATGCAAAAGAAAATCTTGCTTCCAAACCAGGTCATGGTACACACAAACACACACACACACACACACACCACACACATATACACACTAAGTCCTCAGACTCTTGTTCTCCATCAGTAGTGAAGTTTATGTCTGCTGTTGGGTGCGGGTGAGTGGCATGGCGTGTGTCATTAGCGTGATGCTGTGTGCTGTTGGCGATCCAGCCAGGAAGGGTCCTCTGTGCCTCCCAAACTGTACCACCTCTCTCAGCCCAATTAGAGGGTGGCTTTGTCAGAGAGCTCTTCAAGACACACGAAGAGAGCGCAAGGTAGCCTTCAAAACGGTCGAGAGCTAAAAGATAGTAGAGCTAAAATAAAGTGCATTCAAGGGAGTTGGAGTTGGCAGACAGCCACAACAGCTGAGCCGAGGAGCCTGTAGTCCACATAGGACAGGAGTCTTATTGCAAGAATGGCATTTGTTGATTGCATAGACTACATTTCCCTGGTCCCCCTAAGTTTTCGTGCGGGCAAGTTGTTCTGGGTATTTATTTGGTTAGTGGGCGAAAGTGCAGTGCTAACTGTCTCAGCATGTTTGGCATTGACTGCCTGATTGCCTCTT